>VDFB02027828.1:0-49600 GCA_007258455.2 Sequoia sempervirens | reverse complement strand
TTTTGATTAGACACTTTATTCATTGGTTTATTGAAATTTCTTTATTTTGAGGATTTTATCAACATTGTTGTTATTGGAATTTGCATAAGTAATACGAGTAATTGTGAGATTGGCACACCTTGGGGGGAAGGTACATATTTGGAATCAAATAAGGATAAAAGTAGAGGGTTGATTGAGAAAGGGGGTTCATACCTAGTAGTCACACTAAGGCCATAATGGGCAAGGAATTCTGAGACCCATTGAAAAATATATAAAACATTCAATGAAATTTGGGCATCATGTCATATAAGGTTTTTCATGATATAAATGTTATAAAACCTAGATGTTATGTGCAACATTATGCGAGACGGGTAGCTATAATAATCGAAAGGAAGGACACACGGATAATGGAAGTTCACTGTGAATGGCCTTGGATTGGATCCTCTCTAGTAACCCTTGAATTCAGTTTCAAATAGGAGTTGTCCTATGTTTGATTAAAAAATAAGGTCGATATAATATTTCCATCTTGTATAGATACTTCTAACTACTCAATTGAACCCTAGGTAATAATGTTTAAGGTGTCATGTCTCATTTATGTGGATTATGAAAGATGGGTCTCATGACCACCACTCGACAAACATGAAGTAAAGAGTTTTATGATTTTACTTATGATCCCCTAAAAAAAATAACATATTTCTTAATCAATAAACCGACTCAAAACTAGTATTGTAGGTGGTGTACTCGCTATTTCAATATATGAGTGATAATCTTTTCACGTGATTCTAGATTATATCAATTTCCTTACATAGGATGTAATTCCATCATGTTTATTTGTAAGTATGTAGAATATGTATGATGTTTAAACCCTTAAATAGTGAATTTGTAAGTCTAGTGTGAAGTCTTAACCCTTGTAGCCAAGAGTTTACACCTAATTTAGAAATATCATTTCTTGGTGTTAGAGATGTGGGAAGATATTTTAGGAAGAAAAATGTGGAAACGGGCCAAGAAGACAAAGATTGCAGATGTACCCATGATTAGAGTTAAGAAGAGGCCACCAATTGAAGAATTGAAATTTTCGGATAAAGAAACACTAGCTATGGCTATAAAGCGACTGAAGCAAGAGAAGGATAAGAGAAAGCCATCTCATGGGAAAACACCTCCTAGGTCAACACTTACCAATACAAAGGAAGAAGACATGGTTGCCTTAGATAATAGGGCATAAATGAAATAGTGTCACTTTAATACAAGTTGGGGCTAAACTTGGTAATTGGGACTAAACTAGTCCATGATATATGAACTCTTCACAATGTTATAATTACTTATGGCTATGTATGGCTTTTAATTCGCTATGTATGGATTTTAACTACTTATACATTTATCGCCTCGAGATGCTTATGTGTGAGTGGTATTTGATTACATCTAATTCTTATAATTATTACTACGAGAGTTGAATATACAAGGATTGTTACATACTAATAATGAATATGTAAATTAGGTTTGTTGCTTTCAATGAAATAAATTATAATGGTACATGGTAAACAAATGGAAGACCCATCAAGCATGACATAGAGATAACTATGTTGGATGTTTCTTAGATATAGATTTGGATGAATAATCATTAGTATGATAAAAGTTGGAAAATTCCCATCAACAAATGGAGTGGTCAATTGTGTTTTTGTTTTCCTAAATGATTAGGTAGGTCTAGTTTTAGGACTAAAATACTTAAAACTTTGATAGACATGTGGATATCATGTGAGTATCCTTGTAAAGGATTAAAATTAGTGGAATGATTATATGGATAATATTGAAGTGGGTTCTTCAAGTCATACTTTAAGCAATGCCTTAGTAAATTGTTGATGAATGAAGTAATGGTGGTTGTCAAACTTTGCACCAATCATCATAATATAATTCTTTTCTAAACTTTTCATGTAGGTAGTACATTC
The DNA here is from genome assembly GCA_007258455.2 of Sequoia sempervirens. Lineage (NCBI taxonomy): Eukaryota > Viridiplantae > Streptophyta > Pinopsida > Cupressales > Cupressaceae > Sequoia > Sequoia sempervirens. The sequence goes on along the minus strand of VDFB02027828.1, from coordinate 47,678 downwards.
ATATTGTACATGCATTATTACGAATGAATGTGATCGTCAACTAAATTTATTAAGGAATTGGTAACTAATGAAGCGACATGTTTGAATTTTGGTATAGTGGTTTAAGAGGCTTATGGATTGACTAGAAAATTCCCCTTTTTCTATAGGAATGGCAAGGCTTCAAGAGGCACACAACCTCCTCCATCCCATCTTAGCCCTCATACTTTAGTGGATGCTCATTAGGGACCCCCTTCAGAACAAAACTCTCAAATTATTCATGCAATACAAGAGATGACCAAAGTTCTTCGAGAGATGTTACCTCCAAAAGTCAAAGCTCATCATAGCAAACAACCTCAATCTATTGTAGGGTAAAATGGTGGAGAAAATTAAGGAGGTAGCAAGGACCCTTGTTTGGCTCTTGGAAATGATACACATAAGAGGAATATGGATGAACCCCTTAATTTAGGACAACATGAACTCATAGGTGCTTAGTTTGAGGAACGATACATGGAATCATTGCAATAGGTGAATCATCTATAAAATGAAAGGTTTTGGAAGAGCAAGCCATTAGAAATCTGAACACAAAGATGATAGACCCTACTCCTATGGTTTATCCTAGGAGCTTTCAAACGCAATCATTTTTAACGAAAGGGGACTTGAAGGCCACTTCATAGGAATCACCAAGAGTTCCATAGAATCCATCCAACGTCACAAGGGCTACCAAAACAACAACAAAGGCAAGGTTAGAAAGGAAAATGTCAGCAAGGCACAACCAAGGGTCGCTTGAAGGTAGGTCGAGCAATGAGTATCCAAATAGATAACAGGCCCCATGAGCAAGGTGTGGTTCTAGTAGGAGCACAACAAGTTTCTAAGGGACCCCTTGATGTGGATAAACCCAAGTCATCGCAAGCTTATCGAGTGCAGTCAATTTAAGTAAAATTCAACGGTTCTTGCTTCTTATGCGGGGAAGTGGGACATAAAGCTATAGAATGTCCATGTAGGTTTGATCCAGATAAACGTAAGGATGAAATGCTTATGAAAGAAATTGGTGGTGGTAACTCCTCCCTCACCACTTGAAAACTTCCAGGAGGAAGTTCATTCCTAGAGGGGGAGGATGTGAGGCGCACCCCTATGCTACATCTAGTACTTGGATTATATTGGGTTTGGTTATTGTCTATGCCTATTGATACCATTGATGATAGGATATTTAAACGTTTAAGTTCATATGATGATATGATTTTGATTATGCTACATGCTTAGTAATCTGACTATGATGATTGATCTAATTTTATGTTGGTTATTGAGTTTGTTTAATTTGAATTTGGAAGCTTAATGATGAATGAATGAAACAAGTGGGTTGAACCAATCATATTGCAATTGGATGAGTATGAAAATTATTGTTAATGAAAATGGGATATGATAGGTGGCTAATGATGTTTCAATTATGTTATTGCATCTTTATGTTATGTGAATTATGAAACTTGTGTGAATGCAATGGTTTGATTTTTATATGAATATTATTTACTTGGATGGATTAACGTGTGCATCCAGTGTGCAGGTATACTTTCCATGTCCAATGGAAATTGGAGGTGACCCTTGGGAACCCTAAGTAAATTAACCAGTGAAACCGAACTAAAGTCTATATGGAGGGACTATAGTTCCATTATGTAATATATTTTATTCGTGATGTTATTTGTGAATGTTTGTAAATTGATTTTATATGCCATGTCAATCCATCTAGGTGGTAAGTTGTCCATCCAAGTGGACAAACTCGGATTTGAACTTTTAGGTATTTTTTGGGGTTTGAAAAGTGATATTTTTTAAGTGTTTTTATGGGTTTAAGGTCCCTAGGGCAGGTACCTATGGGTTAGGTACCTTTTTAGCTCAAAATCATGGGTCAATCTCAAGATAGGGCACTCTTTTTGAGGCCTTAAAGATGTTTGACGAAAATAAGGTTTGGGAAGTGGGATGGGGACTAGTCCCTTTCCAATCCCACTTCTCCATGTTGTCTTGGAAGTCTCCCTAATCCTCACACATGTATGAGAACACATGGGTGAGTGAGCCTGAGAGAGTGAATGGGAGGTTGACAAATGTCAACTCCCTATTCAAAGGAGTTCATACTTGAGTTCCTATAAAACAAACTCAAAACAAGGGTTAGGGGATTCTTTTGCATTCTTGATTTTGGTTGAATTTTGGGGGAGTGAGGAGTTGGAAGAAAAAGCTTGGAAGAAGAGGAGTTGTGTGGATCCTCAACCCATCTTTCCCTAAGCTTGGTTTTAAGGTAGATTCACCACTCTTTCTGTTTCTCTATTTTTTTTTGTTTGAAAGATTAAATGTGTATGTAAAAATTTACTTAGAAATTTATCTCTTATGTTTAGTTGGTATACTTGTTTCAAAATGCTTTTGGTGCTTGTTTTTCTTGAATTCTTGAATGTGTTTTATGTGATGGGAAAAGGGTTGTATAGGGATAGGCTCACCCAAAATTTGGGAAGAGCATCCCTCGTTGGGGATGGTATGGAGTAGGAACCTCCATGGGGAAGTTTAATCCCTCCTTAAGAGGAGAGGATAAAAAAGGGTATGAGTACCCACATGTAATTGTGAAATGGTAGAACTGGTTTCGATGGTATGAGTTTTGGAGAAAGAGGAGATATTAAAGAAGGATTGCATGTGAAATGATGGGAGTATGATATGAATTATTCTTGTTGTTATTACTATGAGTCCCCATATGGAGTGCGTAGTCCACTCTCTATCCCCCACTTTGGATTCTTGATGGAATCCTAAAGTTATGTGAAATTCCCTTTGGTGGGTGTGAAAATAATCTTGTGTGTATTATGTGTGTAAATATTGTTTTTCTTTGTTTTTTTTATACCCGGTTCCCTCGATTGCCTCCTAGCTCAGGGGTGGTTGGTTTTCCAACCAAAGGTTGGGTGGTGAGCACCCCATTTGCCTCTAGAGAAACATTTGTGTGTATTTTGCAGATTGGAAGAAGCTAAACTGTTCTTGGAATAGCTATGTTTCTTGTGGATTAAGTTGGTGTTTTGTTATTATACCCTAATAAAACAACCTCTTTCTAGGTTGAAATTTATAATCTTGAAAGGAAATTTTATAGAACATTTTAGATACTTCAATAGCTTATATTTTACTTACAAAAAAGAAAATTATTTCTACATGCAAATGAAGGTTAAGTATATTTGATGCTTAGGGGAGAACTATGTGAAATTTCTCTTGTAAAGGCTTTAGATATCAAACTTTTGTTAACAAAACAAAAAAAAGGGTGTTTTGACTGCAAGTTTTAATTTTTATTTTGATCTATGTGGACATAAAGAAAATAAAAGATTGAGTATCTTCATACATAGAGAAATAAATGTGTTGTTTTGAAGAACAATCTAAAAATTTTAATATTGTGAAGTTATATTGGAAATTTTTGTATCAGTTAGTGGGATGTCAGCATCATTTGAATGTTACAGTTTTCAAAAGAAATATATTCAAAATAATACAAAATGGGAACTACCCAAGTTATCATCTATGGGATGCAGGTTGTATTCGAAATGAGGTGTTTTATTTTATACATTTTCTTTCAAGATATGCTCATACACACAAAGTCAGTAGATCTCTCACTTAATATTCAAGATATAAGTTTGCAGAATGTTTTAATGAAAAATATAAGTTTGGTATAAGGTGGAGTGATATTGTGGTCAGATAAGGAATATATATATATATGGGTCATGATGACTGACACTAAATTTCAATTTGTTTTTTTTTCTTTTGTGAGAACTAAATTTAAAGATTTTTTGTTTAGTCCTCTATGAAAATCTACTAGAGAGGATAGTTGTACATAATACTCTGATATCTAGAAAGAACCAAAAAAAAAAATCTAGTATAGGGACGATGCTCTTAAATAGAGTTTGCATACTAAAAGATGAAATATGTATCTATTCCCTCAGCCAGGCTGAGCGTTCTAGAGCAATAAATAAATTGAAGTGTAAGACTGTTTCTAACATAAGCCTGTGAATTCATACAAGTAGCTTTGTGTAGGGTTATAGTGTTGTTGATGTATTTTGAAGAGCAGTCAATCCCAATTTATACAACTGAAGATCTGGAGATTACAACACCTACACTAAATATAACTATACATTTATCAATATTTATGTCACTACATGTAATAGTGCTTCGACTTCTATTTCTTTTCTCTTAACAATAAAGATTTGAACATTTTCCTATATAGTAACGCATATTTTTGATGAAATGTATGGATGTGCCCACACTGAATGGGAGGTAAGAACATTTCAAATACCATGGCGAAGGGGAAAGATTTTAAACTTCTTTTTTTAGACTGTCATAGCCACACCATAGCTCTTATTTAGTGATAGATGAGCCTATGGTCTCCAGTCTACAATAAGTAGATGGGAGGAGTCAACTTTAGATATTATGCTCTGATCAATGGATAGAAGGAGATAGATAAATAAGAAAATAAAGATTAATAACAACACCTATGAAGGCACTGTGAGCCTCATCCCTTGGCTGGTGTAGTAGTCACGACCTTTAGCCTAGTCCTCCATGAGGTTTGCTTGAGAAATCCACCAGACATTGTAGCGTCTCTAACTTATTTGCCAATTCTCACCTTGCTTGGGAATTTAAATAGATGGGAAGAGATATGCAGTGAATATGGATCAATCTATATGTTCGACCACCACATCATTAACTCCTTGATAGTGTTGAGAGAGTGTTGCTAGACCCATCTTCAGTGCTCATGTATTCCACTTTCCATGCCTTGCAGTCGTGAAAAGACAAGAGGAAAAAGTTTGAATTTGATGTCAGAAGACTAATGGAAACTACGAGCCGCTAAGTTGGTCACTTCCTCAAAATCTTGCAGAGGTTGTTAGGGTGTTTTTCTTAGGGAACTTCCAGAATTCGCCTTTGCATGGGACAGTCCTTACATGTTGTTAGCATTGTCAGCTCAATAGAAGGGAACAGTTTTTCATGGATAAGTAACATGTATAGAGATACAAATAGATTGCCTCACAATTTGTACTAACGAGGAAGAATTATCATTATCGATGTTGTTGCCTATGATGCGAAGGGAATGAAGAAAACCTTAGTTTTTCATCTCTTCTTTCTAGGCACCGTGATGAATGGATTAAACGGGGTACTTGGATGTCAGATTTTGTGGGAACGATATCAGTTAATGTCCTTTCGATAAGGATAAAATCTGTGAAACATCAGGCTGAAAGTGTTCTTTAATCTTGTCTCTGATTGTATGTTTCAGATCATAGATTGGCCTCATGTTTTAAATCCCAAGGCGAGTATCTTGACCATTTAAAATAAATACCATCCAATGGACAAATGATACAACACATCACATGACTGTTCTGGCATACGCATGTGTGCATATAGGCCAATAAAAATATTAACTGTTGCTCATTCTAGACTCGAGCAGGTTCGTTAGTGAATACAAAAACTAATTGAAAGCGTATTATGTCAAGAAGGTTAGTTTGATTATAGGTGGGTGCTATGGTATTTGTTCCAAGTAGTGGGAATATTGTTCAACTAATTAAATGGTAATAAAATGTACAGCTCAACATAGCAAGGCGTGACATTCCTTCTTGTTGGATTTAATTAACAGTAGAATAAATGTATGTATGAGTAATGTCGATTAAAAAGAAAAAGGAGACAGATTATATTTTCTATGACTGTTATAATCCCATGTGAGCTTTCCAAGCTCATTTTGTCCTTCAATGGCTTAAACTCATGGAGAAGGCATGGTTGATAGTTCTCTCATTTGCAACCGTTGATTGTTTAAAATAGTTTTCCTTTGACAACCAACGATCGCTTGAAAACAACTGATCACCAACCATTGATTCCTTCACCGTGAAAGTTGTACGAATAGAGGCCTCCTTTGCAACGGTGGTGATTTCCCTGCAACGCAATGCAAGATGTTTCCCTCCATCCTGACCATCGCAGAGACCGTATGGAAATGAGGTGACAAATCTTGCAAATGCGTCAATATCTTATCCTTCTCACAATTTGCATTGAATCCTAATAACTGTTACCTACTCCTTCCCACTTGCGATACTTGTTGTGTCCAAAACTCTGACGGCTCTCAAATCAGATCAGTTGCTTCCAAGCGATACTTTTCTTTGCTTTGGTCCAAGGTTTTTTGGAGCGGTTGTGTTCATCTTTGTTACAAGTATGTAAGTTTTCCAATACAGGTTCATTCTTGCAGTCCACAAACCCTAGGTTTATATGGGTTTCTAAATACTTTCTTCTAAATCTGCAAACCCTAATTCATATAGTATTGTTTACCAGGGTTTGAAGCTGTGTAGAAATGGTGAAAGCTACATAGATTGAAATAAACGTAGGAATCTTCACTAAAAGATTGAAAACTCTATGCGGCCACTGGAAAGAGCATAGACAGAGCTTCTGGGGCGCTTGTGTGGCGATAACGATTTCCACCCATCCACCATCTGAAGATTTGCGTTATTTGAAGTCAGTGGCATTGAATATATGGCTTTTAGGGTATGAGTTTCCCGTAATGTCATTCATGTGCAACCAGATACACTTTTTATGCAGCTAGAAAAAATGCTACTTTGCTGGTGAAGTGTTAACCTGCAAAAAACTTTCTAGGTAAAAACTAGTAAAAACTATCTACCAATGCTTGTTATGGCATGAAGAGCACTAGTGAGAGAACATAGATTTCTTTTGCCGCTCTAATTTAAAGCGAACAGTGTCCTTTTCATTCTAATTCTCACTTTACCCCAAATCAAAGCAGCGGCTGCTGTCGGAGAAGCCATTTCCATCCTTCTGCTAACAGCAGGGCCCAAATTCAGATTTAAAGGAGAATACGCTCCGACTGAGCTCATGACCATTCTCTTCTCTTCACATGTAAGAATCTTTTGCTTCTTCTGGTTTATCTCCCACTACTAACCCCATAATTATTGGGTTAAGAGTTTTGCTAGCTCTTTAGCGGAGAGAACCGAAGATGTCACCTAAAACAGATATACTGGGAAGTCCATGATTGTAATTTACTCATTATTGATAGCAATACCCCCAATTTGAGCATTTTTGCATCAAAAAGGTCAATATTATCTCCTGTTATTATGAGCAGACTGCAGGTAATTCAGTATTCTCTCTTGTTGCTATTGAAACATATACGTGCGGTTATAAAAGTTTAAAATAAAATGAAACAAAAGAACACTCTTTTGGAATTTAGCTGCTATCTATTTGAAACCTGTGTTTCTACGCCCAATAGATTAGGGAAAGATTTGTTGCTGGGTAAGACTTTTTGGGGTTTTCTAGTTTACAGGGCTTCTTGATTCCTCTTGCAATCGGGTGCAATCCTTTAGTTATTGGGATCGGTGGCAACCAGTTCTGTCCCTTGTTAGAAAGCTTCTTCAGCAGCCTTGAACAGCTAACAATCCTTGACCTTTCTGTTAGCCTTATAAATCTAAAATCAAAATCAAATGTGTCCCTGCAAGCCAATTATATTGTAGCAATTTGTTGTTTTAAAACATTCTTAAAATAATTCCCTACTAGTTTAGTCCTTAAAAAAAATTAAAGCTTGGTTTTCATGTCATGTCCAAGCCAGATGCCACTTGGGTTAGCGAGACCTCCCTTGTGGAAGCCCCATCCAAGGATTTATCTCCTTTACCTATGCATACTATTCAAAATTGGTAGCCCTAGCTTTGACTGCAACCAAAGTTGAGAGAGTGAACTGAACCGAACCTTGTTTGATCTTTTCCAATATTCATGCTTTATTGAATGATTGTCTTCCTTGCTCCTATATAAGGCAGTGTGGTATGGCATGCCTCTGATTCTCAAATTTGTTCTTTCTTGCAAAGCAATAAACTTCTTCTCAGTTTATATTGCAAGGTGATGAGACTTTACCCTTAATTGACATGATATTTTTTTCCTTAAGGATTAATGTTGTCTGTTCAGTTTCATGGAAGTGGTTGAATTGAAAATCGTTGCGTGTTTGGAGATGAAGAGCATATTTGACTATAGGCTGTTGTCACCAAATACAGACTACTCTTTGTCATTTCTGATTAAATTTGGACCCTGCTCTTATGGGTCGAATGTGCTTCCCTTGAAATTTTATATTACAGCTGGAGGAGATGAAATGAAATCAGGTTGGCTATTAGTGGACAGGGAAGGAGCAAGCATAGATCCGAATTTGAAGATTGCTTTTGAATTATCAAAGTGATGGGTGGATAGAAGTGTTTGCAGGGGAATTTACTGTCAAAACGTACACTGATACTGAGGTGCCAAAATATATTGAATTCGGTATGAAAGAGGTAGATTCTGGTCCTTGGAAATCTGGACTATTTTTTGATGGGGTTAGGATTCAACCCATATCAGTTTAGTGGTTTTAGCATGTATCAGTTTCTAGTGTCAAAGTGGCTTTCTGACATTTACAAAATTTGTATTATGAAGTTTGTAGAATAAGATTGTGTCAGAAAGTTGGTGCTTGAGATTTACTGCATTTATCATCATAACTGTAGGCCTATAAATTTTTAATATGATTCAGTAATAATTTTTGCAAGTTTTATATTCTTGAGGTCTTGAGCTCATGACCAAGAGCGAATAGAGCCTTGCCAATCCATCTACACCACTGTGTAATCTCTCTTCCCTATTAACAGTACAGAGAGTTCCAATAAGGAGTTGAATGGATTTCTTAGATATATGGTGGAATTTCCTTTTAAATTAGTTGCAAATTCTATGTTTTGTTCAAGCTCCTGTATGGATAGTGACGAAGTGCATATTGTATTGTGAATAAATTAAGAAGTACACACTGCATATGGACACTCAGTTTTGTAAATAGTTGATTCTAGTAGGTTCAAAAAACAAGATTTATTTTAGGCATGTATATGGACATTAGCATGACAACTTGCAAATTCTGTTAAGAAAATTCAGTCTGCAAGCTATGGGAAACTAGTGCTTTAAGTATAGTCTAGCATAGAATGATCATAAAATAAACATATGGTAGTTCCACTGATAATATATAACTCAGGTATAACTGAAACGGCTTCAAAGTTAGTTGTTGTCCTGTGTACAATAATAATAATACTTTGATGAGTTTTGAATTGTTTAATAAGCAGTGAAACTTTATTGATGCGTTCCTGAAAGAACAAAGAAACCATAGACCAAATACAAAACAAGCATATGCCATTCATCAATCAACATAAGAATTACATAGGAGAGGAGTGAATTGTTCTTTTTTGTGGATCAGCATCTGAAGACACAAGGTTTGATTAAGTCAATTCTCAATAGTTACTCTATTGTATATAGGTGGATTAAAGAAGACATCTTTTTATAATTTTTCTTTAGAAGTGAAATGACTAATGTTCTCAAAGAAATCTCACTTTCTATGATAATCCACCTTACAGAGCAACTGAAGCTTTCACTTTATACTAGGGTACGTGGGTATGTGTCCCTGGATGTTTTCTGGCCGTGCTCCTATCTATCACATCTCAGATATGTAGGGAACCGTAGCTTGTACCTTATGATTCAATCTGCCAAAAAATCTTTTGCTATGGAATATTTTTTGTGATTTTTGTGATCCATTAAAAAAGGCGTGGCTAGATGGAGGTAACTGTAATACTCTTTTTCAGAAGTAGATGACACGACTCTATTCATTTCACTTATAAGATTTCAATGCAAATTAATATAGATTCTCCTGCATAGAAAGCTGTGAATTTTCTTTTTAAGTCGAATGTTTTGAAATGGATCAATTTGGGGATAACATGTAGTGCACATTCGATCTCTTTATTAAAGAATGGAGTACTGAAATGTTGATTGCCTTTGTTAATGCTATGACCATACACCACCACTTGGTTTAAACTGTTATTCATGTCATTGACCTCTGTATTGTATACCAAATTTTTCAGTTCATTATTTCAATTGTCTGTGGTTAAAGTGGCTTAGTATAGATCTGAAGCAACCTCTACAACAGTGCTAGGCTTCATCAGTAATGGGTACTGTAGGGATTTTAATGTCAATGATATTGCATCATCGAAAAACAGTAATACCATTGCTGTCAGTTGTCAAAACAATAATAACTTTATTTAAAACAAAATTTAGAAGTGATTTAGAGAGAAGGAGAAGCATTATTACCAACTTCATGAAATGTCCAATAAAGGTTGAAATAATATCAAGATTGATATTTTAAGTGATTAGGATTGTTCTATATGGGAATCAAACAAAAAAAGTCATTATGTTTATATCTGTAGATACTTAGTGTATACAAAAAAAAATGAAGAAAATATAATGCAAGCAGAATTAACAGCAACGACAATATCTATTCAGGAGTATAAAAGGGAATTCAACCACCAAAACAAAAGTTTTCGCCAAAACAAAAGTCTTTAAAAAACTAAATCGAGAAAATCTGTCATAAAGCGAGGAGATGAAGATTTATTATCTTATAACAAAACTACAAAGATTATATTTGCAAGTCCATAATAATTAACTTCGGATAATAGTAGGTGTTATTGGGTTGTTGAAGTGAAGTCCTCCCTCACCCCTAATGTGTCAAGACAATGACTGTGGTTTGTACTAATATTTGAGTGTGCTCTTGTTTGGTACAATCTAATAAGAGGTTAAATCTATTCCAGAATGTTGCAACTCACCTTCAAAGTTTGTATAACTCTTTAAGATTGTTTGCTACTTATTGGACTATAGTTTCAAACTTACTAATTGCTGGAGTATAGTTTTGAATTTTCTGAGTAAAGTTTTTTGTTTTCAGCTGTTCGGTACTTCCCTTTTTCAATAAAATTTTATACAATGGAGTTCAGAATTTCATCATTTACAGTTCAATTAAATTTTATACAATGGAGTTCAAAATTTCATCATTTACAGTTATAATTGAATGCAATAAATTTTTCCCCAAACTACGCTTATTGTCAAGTATGGCAGAGGAATGAAGAATAATACAGCAGAACGATGAAAATACTGAAAAACAGAGCATAAAACAGAGCAGCAGAATTATTATTCATCCATATTGAAAATAGAGTAAATACAGAGTTTAGGGCTTTCACAGCCTTCTAGAAGTAACTAGAAGCAATTAGTAAAAAGATGGAGTAAGCTCCAAGTATCTAAACCTAATATAGAACTATCGGAGGTCTTCCAGAATTAATGCAAAATACCAACTACAACTACCACACGTTAGCTAATACGGACAGTGTTTGCTGTGTACAGTTGAGTTAATTCTAACACTCCCTCCTAATCTCAACTATACAAATATCAGCACTAAAAATCCCTAAGTGTTTCCTTTGAAATTCAAAAACATTCTTTCCCAATGGCTTTGTAAAAATGTCTGCAAGCTGATCTCGTGATCCACAGAAGTCAAGAGAAATTTCTCCATTTTGTATGAGCTCTCGAATGAAATGAAAGCGGGTGTCAATATGCTTGCTTTTCTTGTGGAAAACATGATTTTTGGATAAGGCAATTGTTGAGCTGTTATCACAGAAAATAGGAGTTGGCTCCTTTTCAAGATGTGCAAGATCATTCAGAATCCTTCTTAGCCATACTGCTTGACAAGCTGCTGAAGTTGCAGCCACATACTCTGCCTCTGCTGAAGATATTGAAACTATGGGCTGTTTCTTGGATGCCCATGCGATGAGATTTGTTCCCAAGTGAAAAGCATAACCTGATGTGCTCTTCCTATCATCTATGCTGCCAGCATAATCACTGTCTGTGTAGCCTGAGAGTGAAGCATCTTCAGATTGAGTGTACCACAATCCATAGTTGATTGTCCCTGCAACATATCTCAAAATTCTTTTTGCTACTTTCCAGTGTGAATCTTTTGGAGAGTCCATGAATCTGGATACAAAACTTGCAGCAAACATTATGTCAGGTCTAGTTGCTGTGAGGTACAAAAGACTGCCAACTAGACTCTTGTACAAAGTAGAATCAACTGGTGGTCCATCATCTTGTTTGCTCAACTTTGTTCCTTGAGCAATGGGTGTGTTTGCTGGTTTGCAACTGTCCATTCTGAATTTTTTTAACATTTCTAAAGCATACTTTTGTTGACAAACAAAAATACCTTTAGCAGATTGGTTGATTTCAATTCCCAAAAAGTATTTCATGATTCCAAGATCAGTCATTTCATATTCCTTTTTCATGGCAGCTTTGAACTCATCTAACATCAAATTTCCTATATAGAGCAAGTCATCAACATAAAGACAAACAATGAGAATTTTACCTTCATGATCTATTTTTGTATAGAGAGTTGGCTCATTACGGCTCCGGATGAATCCACTATTGATGAAGTAAGAGTCAATTCGACTATACCAAGCTCTTGGGGCTTGTTTTAAGCCATACAATGCTTTCTTCAATTTGTATACTTTATGCTCTTGTCCTTTGATTTCAAATCCTGGTGGCTGATCTACGTATATCTCTTCTTCCAATATGCCATTTAAAAATGCAGACTTGACGTCCATTTGGAAAACTTTCCATTTATTTTGAGCTGCAATAGCCAAAATAGTTCTGACTGTGTCTAACCTTGCCACTGGAGCAAAAGTTTCTCCATAGTCTATGCCAAGTTGTTGAGAGAAACCCTTGGCAACCAGCCTTGCTTTGTGTTTTTCTATCTTTCCTTTGTCATCCAACTTTGTCTTATATATCCACTTCACACCAATGCTGGTTTTGTCACTTGGTAGATCAACAAGATCCCAAGTTTTGTTCTTTTCTATGGCTTCAATTTCTTGATTCATTGCATCAACCCAATGTTCCTCTTTTACTGCTTCTTCAAAGTGGGTTGGCTGATATGAAAGAAAGGCAAAAAGATCTTGTTCAATTACCTTTTCTTGCTCATATATTTCCCTTAAACTTTTAGTTCTCTGATTGTCTGTAGAAGAAGATGAATCATTGCTAGGAGAATTAGCATTTTCAAAGTGTTGTTGCTGTCCTTGTACCTGTAATCTTGGTGGCCTTGGCGGATGAACTTGCTGATCTAAAGGTTCATCAAATAGTTGTAATGGATTTGGACCATTCAAAGTTTCATTTTCTTGATCACTCCATGATTTGTTCTCAAGGAACTTGACATCTCTACTCACCACAAATTTCTTAGTGACAGGATTGTAGAGTCTATAGGCTTTTGATTGTTCACTATAGCCAACAAAGATACATTTTTCACTCCTATTGTCAAGTTTTTGTCTCAGCTCCTCTGGAACGTGTGCAAATGCTATGCATCCAAAAATTCTAAAATGAGCTACATTCAACTTTGTACCAGACCAAGCCTCTTGTGGCACTTTTCCTTGAACACTAATTGTGGGAGATCTATTTAAAATATAGACTGCAGTAGCAACTGCTTCAGCCCAATAATCATTGCACAACTTCTTTTCTTTGAGCATGCATCTAGCCATATTCATGATAGTCTGATTTTTCCGTTCAGCTACTCCATTTTGTTGTGGAGTATATCTTGTTGTGGTTTGCATAATGATCCCATGTTGTTTGCAAAAATCTATGAAATCTTTTGAGTTGTATTCTCCTCCTCTGTCTGATCTGAGCACTTTAATATATTTACCACTTTGTTTTTCTGCTTCAACTTTGAATTGTTTGAACTTTGAAAAAGTATCAGACTTGTTCTTGAGGAAATAAATCCAAATCTTCCTACTAAAGTCATCAATAAATGTCAGAAAATAAGAGCTACCACCAATGGATTGAGTTTGCATTGGTCCACAAAGATCTGTGTGGACTAGCTCTAAGTGTTCTTTTGCTCTATTAGATGATGATGGGAAGCTGTCTCTCTTATGCTTTCCAAGAATACAACTTTCACATTGACTGTCAAGATCTTTTAAAACAGGGAGACCTTTGACCATAGATTGTTTTTGAAGAAGACTAAGACTCTTGAATGGAAGATGACCAAACCTGGAATGCCATAATTGTGACTCATCCATACTTGAGACATTGTGGGCAAATGACTGTGATAAAATGGCACTCCTAAGATTTAAAGGAAACATTCTATTCTTAGTTCTTTCAATCTTTGCTATAAGTCTTCTACTAGGAGGTTTGTCAAAAATACAACAAGTTGTACCCTTAAAGATTATATCATAGCCATGTTCCATCAATTGACCTACACTAATGAGATTGTGTTTCAAGTTTGGAACATAATAAACATCATGTATCTCTTTTCGCTGATTTTGTTTAGTAAGAATAGGCACAATTCCTTTCCCTTGAGCTTTTACTCGAGAATCATCACCAAGAGTAATTTCAGAATTTGTAGAAATATCAATGCATGAAATTAAATCTTTGTTACCTGTCATATGATTGCTACAGCCACTGTCCAGCAACCAAAGGTCTTTGATGTGAATGTCTTCAGAAATATGGCAGGAAATAAACATTGCTTCAGAAGATTCTCCTTCATTGTTGGAGACATGTGCTCTGCCATTGTTTTGGTCTAACTGTTTCTTTCTGCACTCATATTCATAGTGTCCAAATTTCTTGCAGTAGAAGCACTGGACTCTAGATTTATCAGTCCATTTTCTGCCTCTTTGTGCCTGATTTTGAGAGTTTCTAAACTGCCCTGATTGTTCTTGTGTTGTCCTTTCTTCATTATGTTGATTTGATCTGCCTCTGTTACTTCTCCCTCTATTGCCTCTGCCTCTGTTTCCTCTGCCTCTACCTCTATTGAAAGATGCTTGAGTCTTGAAAGCTTGTTCCAAAGACTCTTCTTCCAGATTTAGTCTGGTCTCATGTGACAAGAGTGAACCAGTTAGCTCTACTACTGAAAAAGTAGTGAGATCTTTGGACTCCAAAATAGCTGTGACAACCATTTCAAATTTCTTTGGTAAACTTCTGAGGACCTTTTCAAAATTTTCTGATCTTCAATGGTTTCACCATTAATCCTGATCTGGTTTACAATACCCATGACTCTGGTCATAAACTGATCAATATTCTCTGAGTTAGACATTCTCAATGTTTCAAACTGAGTTCGTAAGGTTTGCAATTTAACTATCTTGACTTTGTCAGTACCCTCATATGCAGATTTGAGGATATCCCAAGCTTCTTTTGATGTTGCTGCACCTGTGATTTTTGAGAAAATAGAATCATCAACAGAATTTTGAATCCAACATTTTGCCCTATTTTCTTTTTTTCTCTGTTCTGCAGCTGCATTTCTTTGAGCATTATTCATAGCAGCTAAGTCTGTTGGAGTGGGCTCTGTGTAGCCATTCTCAACTGGTTCCCAACATTCCTAGGCTTGCAAAAAAGACTTCATTTTTAAAGACCAAAAATCATAATTTTTGCCAAGAAGAATAGGAGTTTGTGGCAGATTACTAGAGGCAGCCATTAAAAAAAACTTCCAAGATTAAAAAAAACTCTGAAATGGCAGCTTCCTTATGAGCAACTCTGTGCTCTTTTGATACTTTCAAATCTCTTAGAAAGCAACTTCTAGGCCTAAATCTGTGCGGCTCCTTCACTCCAGCAATAACAGGTTCTATTGACTTCCTTGACTCTAATTTAGGCTTTTCCTTCAGTCAAATCTAATCTAGCTGCTCTCCATTTAAATATGAAGAGGCTTATGCAACCTGGACTTGCAGCAGCTCTGATACCATGTCAAATATGGCAGAGGAATGAAGAATAATACAACAGAACAATGAAAATACTGAAAAATAGACCATAAGGCAGAGCAGCAGAATAATAGTCATTCATTCATGTTGAAAATAGAGTAATACAGAATTTAGGGCTTTCACAGCCTTCTAGAAGTAACTAGAAGCAATTAGCAAAAAGATGGAGTAAGCTCCAAGTATCTAAACCTAATATAGAGCTATCGGAAGTCTTCCAGAATTAATGCAAAATACCAACTACAACTACCACAAGTTAGCTAACATGGACAGAGTTTGTTGCGTACAGTTGAGTTAATTCTAACAGCTTATGTTCTTTTCCCATATTTAAAAATCATTCTCTTTGCATTTCTAAACCATAACATACAATTCCTAATTTCCTTCATAGCTCTACAAGATACGTAGTCAAATTGATTGCTCAGTACCAATTGACCTTCCAAAAAAAAGCATATAAACACTTCAACACCCCAAAACGGTAGACCCTAATTAATTTTTAATTTTTTAAATAAAAATTATATATATATATATATATATATATATATATATTTGCTTTGTAATTATATAATATATATCTTAAATTTATTATTATATATTATTAAATAAAAAACATATAATATATGTTTAACCTTCATTTTTTTAATTACATAATATATATCTTAAATTTATTATTATATATTATTAAATAAAATTAATTATAATAAGTATATTTTTTACATATACTATTATTTTAATTAATTTATAGGAAATTTAACATTTTAATTGATTTCTTAGAGAAAAATGTATTATATAATCTATTAAAATTTAAATTCATTTTTGGAATAATTTTTTTATTTAAATTAGATATATTTATTTATTATTACATATGATATTTGAATTCAAATAACATTATATTTTAAAATTAAAAAAAAAACTTTATCAACTTTAATATAATTTGTTTCTAAGTTTTACTTTTTATTAAAATGTGATATATCCATCTCTCCATTCACCTTATATATTGCACAAATGTATGCAAAAATATACCAATTTGTTTCCTAATTGACCTTCTACACCTGCCTTAATAAATAAATAAAGAAAAGTCAACATTAATAAATACATTTAAAATAACATATATAATAATAAATAAATATATTTAATTTAAATAACAAATTTACCTTCAAAATTATAATTAAAATTGTCTCACCATCTCTCTCTCTTTCATTTTCCTCTTCTCTCTTGCTTTCTCTAACAAGGATAATTAAACTATTAGTTTTCTTGCAATAGTGTACATTTTAATTTCTTCTTCTTTGAAGAACTTTCATCATCAATGGTGGCTAGGTTCTCTTTCTTTGGGTGGATTTTCTTACAAACATACAAGGAAATAAGAGTTTTTGACTTCACGCCTATGTCTTTTCTTCTCAACTCCTCCTGCAGTAATATAGTTAATTTTCTATAGAACAAAAAATATATATTTCTAACTAAAACTATAAATCTATTAACTAGTTATGTGGAGTGCGAATTCATTTATAGAAATATAGTTAATTTTTTTTGTGATATTTATTAGTATTGGCCAATTAAAGTTTAATTTTGCAGCCAAACAAAATTGCAAATTTCCTTAATTGGATTTCATCAATAATGTTTATTATACATAAGTTGTTAAAATTGTAACTATTTATTATAGAAGTGCAATTTAAATTGTAAAATATTGTGTTTTAGATTTAATGAAATAAAATAGGTGCTAGTATATTTTTTTTGTGATATTTATTAGTATTGGCCAATTAAATTTATCAACAATCAATTGATATTGAACAATTACAATTAAGTTACTTTTTTTATTATTTAATGTGGTATTCTTTAGTATGGAAAAGTTATAGTTAATGATTTATTAACAATATAATATCCATTAGTATCAAATAGTTATCAATTGGATATTTAGTTGTTTGTATAGTTATTGCTTGATATTAAATATAATTGTCTTTTTAAAAATAATATTAGCAATAATTATTATTCATAAGTAGAATTGTAAAAAATGATAAATTACCACTTAAAAAACACATATATTATTGAAGCATAGGGTTAAACACTGACACAAAACATATATTATTGCAGCATAGGTTGTAAGATACAACTCAACATCATCAATTAAATAGCAATGGATATTATTGACATCTCCAGTAGTTCCAGTGGGCCAATGTTGTCAGCCAATTCGACACCGTCAATCAATGGAAATCAAAACTTTACAAGTCAGATACAAGATTTTGCAAATGACATTATAGTTAGTTGCCTGGACTTGCTACAACAAGCGAAGGCTACTGTTCAAAACATGCAAAGTGTCCAAGATTTGGACATTCAGTCAATGGAAGTAACAGTACATGAGTTCCATTCAACTTGTGAGAAGTTGAGTTCATTTTGTACTTTCCTTCGTGAAATGAAAGCGGATGAGTTCTATGGACAAGGTGGCTCTATCTACATTAAAGAAGCGTTCCAAAATTACTTGAACCATCCCTAAGATACATTATCACTATAAATGTGGATATAGTAGTTGATATAACGATATAACTTCAGCTTTTACCAACTTATGGATAGTTGGATATTTTGTAACTCCCTTAAACAAATGTAAGCTCCAATATACTATGAACAAGGCACTTCTCGCAATAAAAAGATCCAATATGTCACCTACTACAATACCATGTAACACATTTTTTGCTTCGAAAATATGTATACATTGTTCTCTCGCTATCATTTTGCATCTTGGTTCTTGACTTTTGCTTTTGTTTCGTATATCTTTACTTGACCCATATGTCAAAATTCCAAAAAACAAATGCCATGTTCAATTGCATATAATTAAGAATAGTAATTTTCATATAATGTGTTGCAAACCTTTCCTCATTTGATGTATCCTCAACCAGAACACAATCCACATAAAATTAGTGCTCTCCAATAATAGGTTAAAACATTTATGAACCAAGTAACTCTCTTTAATCTTATTGTATTCTCATTCGTTGTTTATCCCTTGCTATTAATGCACTACTTTTATACTCATTTGTTAGAAAGCATGTTTCCTCTTATTCCTTTAGCATAGAATGCAGATCTAAACATTTAGAGTGCATCCAATTTAGTTAGATTACTTAATAGCGTGAACTAAATTTTTTACTCACTAGACTCTCCCTTTTTGTTTTCCTTACAAGTGCAGCAAGCTAACTTCTAAAGGCCACTATTTTGACATACATACCTATTCAAAATCACATTTACAAGTATTATTCTAAATTTACTTTAACTCTATGTAACTTCTATACACACTTTTATTTAAACTACTACTTGTATGGTCGCATTCAAGAACATTGTTGCTTTCTGAAATATTATCGAATTAGTTAAGTATATTTTGTTGGGTATACAACATATTAATTTCACACTTCACAAAGTATGCTTTTTATACATCATTGAAAGTAAGTAATAGCTGCCAACTACAATTTACTTTTGCAAGGACTAGTTCGCTCTCTTGCCACAATGTTTTCTTTGACTGTGAACGCAATTAAGATGATCCATGATGGAAACGTAGACCTACAACCCCATCTACAAGCAATAGATATTTCAATGTTTGGACATGGGCCTGAACCAACCAATCGCTATATACTACAACTCTCTGATGGGGTGCATAATCAGAAGGCTACACTTCCAAAACAGTACAACCACCACATAGATTCTGAAGAACTACAAAAGGGCTCTATAGTTAAACTCATTAAATATAGCTGCCCTGTTCTTTGCAATTCAAGGTGAGCCATCATATTTTAGTAATTTGCTACAATATGCAAAATCAAAACTTTTAGATTATCTTTCATGAACTCCATTATTTTACATATCATCCTATTGATAATACTTCTTTATTTTACACTCATAGGTGGATCGTCATATCGGAATTAGAAATCATATGTGGGCCGCAAGATATCATTGGCGAGCCCACCAACCTCTTTGAACAGCAAACCCAACAAGTACAAGCCACGCCTATAAGCCTTGATAACAATGTTATAGTACCGCAACCACCTCTCCTGACAAAATATTCCTTGACTAAGGATGCAATCAAGCTGATGAATAATGGTAACCTAAACTTGCAACCCCATCTACAAGCATTAGAAATTGCACCGTTTGGCCATGCACTCAAATTGGTTGATCGATATAGAGTGGATCTCTCCGATGGGGTACATAAGCAGAAGGCAACACTTCCAACAAAGTACAACCAATGCATAGCTTCTAAAGAACTCCAGAAAGGATCTATACTCAAATTGATAGGATACAGTTGCCCTGTTCTTTGCAATTCAAGGTGAGCCACGCTATTTGCATGCATATCTACAAAATTCACAACTACCAATTTGTAGCCTAGCATTTTTATCAGCTCTACCACATTTAATTGTACTCAAAATACTGACTCGTTTAATCTTTATAGGTGGATAGTCATCTCCAAATTAGAAATCACATGTTTGCAACATGACATCATTGGTCAACCTGCCTACCTGTTTGAAGAGCAAGTCCAGAAAGTAACTTCTACAAACTCAACTACTCCATCTACAAGCATGAGTAACATTCCTATGGTGACAAAGCCACCTACTCAAAGGGCACTGTTTGGGTTAGCCTCTTCCCTACAAAAGAAAGACTCCCCATCCAATATTACGCCCATTAGAAATTTGAATCCATTTCAGACAAGGTGGCTTATAAAGGGTCGTGTTACCATGAAAAAATAGATGCACCACTTCAACACACAGAAGGGACAAGGGCAGGTCTTCTCTTTTGATATTGTTGATTGTGAGTGCACTGAAATACGAATAACATGCTTTAATGAAGTTGCAAACCTTCATTACATGAATGTACATTTTGGAGAAGCATATACAATATCTGGTGGGACTATTAAATCAGCTAATAGGTTGTACAACAAACTGAATAGCCAGCTTGAAATTCTTTTAGTCGAGGAATCCAAAATTTCTCACTCAGAAGATGACCTTGCAATTCCCAAACATAAGTTCTCCTTCACACCATTTAAGGACATTTTAGAATTGAACAATAATATCCTTGTTGATGTTATTGGAATAGTCATATGTGTGGACCCAAGCTCAACCATAAGGAGGAGGGATGGGACTGAAGTTCTTCGAAGGAGCATCAAATTGATAGATACCTCTTCATCTACCATTAATATTACTTTATGGGGTCCAACAACTGAAAAGGAAGGCAAGGAACTGCAGGAGAGCTATCACTTAAAACATGTGTCTGTACTTGCAATAAAAAATGGCCGTGTCACTGAGTATAATGGCAAGGTCATAAGCACGTTGGCAAGCACCCACCTATTTGTAAACCCAAGAATAGAGGAGGCTGAACAACTCAAATCATGGTTTGAACAGAATGGGGCTAATGTCACTCCATTGAATACACAACCATTGGATGCACCTCTCGTGCTTATGAGGAAATCAATTGCTGATATTGAAGAGCAAACTACCAGTGTGAAAAAAACTTTCCAATGCACTCTAAAAGCATCAGTGCAATACATAAAAACAAATTCATTATGCTATCCATCTTGCCCCCTTGACTTAGATGGAAGACAATGTAAAAAGAAAGTTGTCCAGAATGATGATCAGACATGGTATTGTTCCAAGTGCAAAGCTACTACTCCTAAATGTACCTATAGATACATACTCCAGCTAAAGCTCGCAGATCATACAGGAATATTATGGGCTGTTGCTTTTGAAGAACCAGCTACCAAACTCCTTGGAATGTCTGCAGATAATTTATACATGCTACAATTCAATTCTGGAACAGAAATTGAAGCTGAAACCATAGTGAAAGGAGTGTTATTCAAGCAATTTATCTTCACAATCACAAATTCCTATGATTCAAGTGTTGCTCAAGGACGGGTCAAATCAACAATCACAAAGGTCGACAAGCTAGATTTTGTTGCAGAGAATTTGCTCATGTTGAGTGAAATCGCTACTATGTCTCATATTGCTAGTGTTTAGATGTACCTCAAGCACTCATATAATGTATATGAAATTTTGTAACACCTTATATAGTATACTTTCTAGAATTTTCATTCCATACATGGAATTTCAAAATCACATGTATATTGAATATATTGATGTTATAAAAAATATGAAAATACTATGATATGTTTCTTCTACCAAATTACTCATGTATATAGCATACCAATTGTATCTCAACAACTTTTCACAGAATATAGTGATCGAAGAACTCATCAAAATTAATGTTTACCTTCTTCAATTTTGTATGTATTTGTAATTGTTCATTTGATAATTATAGTTCATATTTCCTTTACAGATGGTGACCTCTACCCCTAAAAGCATACAATCCCGTAAAAGAACTCATAACTACTACATGCAACATAAAGAAGAAATCAACATTCGCCGTCATTTCGAACGCATAGGAAAACAAGCAATAGAAGCCAATACACCACCTTCCTTTCAATCAAACCAACACAACATTGACCCATACGAATGTGTATCCCAAAATGAACACACTTTCAACATAGGTTTGTCAGCATGCACACATGAAACAATCCACACACGGCAAAATCAATCCACAAGCTTACCGCATTTTGAACAAAACTTTATAGACGCTTCAAAAAGATTTCGTTCAAAACTAGATAAACTATCCAACTTACCAACTTGCACAATTTTCCATGAATGCTACCCAGGAATCCGTACCAACACAACACAAACCAGTCCAGTTTGTTTTAGATGCTTCCATGAGACAGGTAGACATCGTTTCTTAGCAACTAATTTAATGGACCCAGGAGTACAGCCGTACGAGCTACGAACACTAACACAAGTCGAAGAAATGTTAATAGCACGAGTCAATCCAATAATACAAGTAACACATGCTCGTGGAGGCCAATACAAATATAGTGGCCACACAATTTGTTTCCCACAGGACATCAACACCATAGCAAAATACTTGCCACATAAAATAGAAAACTTGGATGTGTTGGTGGTTCGAAGAACCAATACAAGAGGTGACCATTATGACTGCTATGTAAGTAGGCATCGTGTGTGGGATGCACTGAAATATAAAATCACAAATGACCCATATTACAAAGATGTCAAGGTGGATTTTGCATCCCTTCAGGAGCTCCCTAATACAAATATAGACATTTCCACTATGCTTCATAACATTAATGCTGATGATCACAATATTGTTGCTCCAATTAGTGCTTCCAAATTTAATGCAGACTCACCCGACACTGAATTCACTTGCTCCTCATCCTTCATGGCTAGGCTACCAAATAAATGTCGTGAACTAGAAATCATAAAAGAAACATTGCAAGTTAGAGATCACAATCACACCATTATAGATTGGCCAACACTTGAGTCATCACCAGTTAATGAATACAATACTGAAGGACTTCGAGACATGGCTTTTCCTTCTTTGTTTCCCAATGGCAATGCATTACATTTACAACCTCGCAATAGACAAATTGAAATGCATGAATATGTGTTGCACCTAATGAGGTTCCATGATAATAGATTTGGAAGGTACCCAAGGTTTAGATATTTTGTCTTGAATCTATTGATGCGTCACCGAAGCCAAGGTGTTGCCTCCATTTTTGTCAAGAAAAATGCTGAGGACTGCATACCAACTACCATAGACAGCCTTCGCCTCCATATACAAACATTCCTGACACTAAACTAGCCGAACAACTGATGCATTACGGATCATCCCTTAGAGGGACACGAGCATATTGGAATAAGTCTCGTGGTGAATTGTCAAACATGATCAACCAAATAGGCTCCCCAACACTATTCTTCACCTTAAGTGCTGCAGACACCAAATGGCCTGATTTACATCAACTATTTACAAAGGGGGCAACCCAAACATCACTAAACAATAAAGATCGCATAGATAACATTGTTATGAACCCACATACCACATCCTTATACTTGCATCAAAGATTCACAGCGTTTCATGAAGAAGTCTTAGAGAAACTATATTGCGCAACAAACTACTGGTATAGATATGAGTGGCAACATCGAGGGTATACACATGTACATGGCTTCCTTTGGATTGAGGGTGCACCAAACATGGACACTCTTAACTGGAGCAATCATACAGATGTAGACATAGCAAAATCATTCTTTGATAGATATGTCAGTGCTTGGAATCCTCAAAATCTGGGAGATAGAAGCAACACATTCCATCGATCTTCACAAGACGATCCATGCTTACTAACAACACCCAAAATATTTGATACAAACACACTTACTGACTATGAAGAGTTACTTAACCATGTCCAAAGACATACCAAGTGTTCTGAATCAACCTGCCTTCGCAAGAAAGGGAACAACATGGAGTGTCGCTATAGTGCACCCTAGCCTGAATGTACCAACTCTTCATTGTGCAGTGACGAAGCTGGGAAAAAAACTATTGCCCTGCACGTAATGATGATAGATTGAATATACATAGTCCAGCAATGCTTTCCATATGGAGGGCCAATATGGATTGTCAGCCCATGCTTTCAAAAACACTAGTTCTAAAGTACATTGCAAAATATGCCGCGAAGGCAGAAAGAAAATCTAAGAGCTGCCTTGATATGTTGACACGCATATGTCAAAAGCAAGCACCCCAAGACAAGGCACTTGCAGCATACAGAAAATTCATGTCTGAAATTATTGCTGATCGTGATATAGGTGCACAAGAAACGTGCCATATGTTACAAAAGTTGCCCCTTGTTGTTTGTAATCGTGATTTTATGGTGCTTAATGTTGGTAGAAAAGTTTTCAACCAAATCCAAACAAACCGAAACGAAAATGCATTGGAGCTGACCTACATCCATAAATATACACAACGTCCTCTTAAAATGGATAAAGTAACACTACTTGAATCTGCACGAACATTCTCATTCTCATCAAGTCACAAAGAGTACAAGTGGAAAGAAAGGAAACATAAGGAAATTATTAGTGTCTTCCCTCGATTTACTGCTATTCCAAAGGAGGATTCAGAACATTTCGAAACATTTTGTTGGAGTGAACTACTTATTTACAAGCACTTTCGCAACATTGAAGCAGACATTGGTATCGAGAAAGAGAAAATTGTTGCAAATTGGAAGGAGATGAATTTACGCAAATACTGTGTGTGGCATGTTGACCATATAGTTGATGAACAAGTAAGTCAAGAAGAGGAAGAGGAGCCAGAAGATCAAAACAATATAGGCAATACAATTCAATTGAATGAATGGGAGTTCTTATCGCAATTGGGTCTTGGTACTAGTGGGAATTTTGATTCCCTCAATATGCTTGGAAGACGTGACTTTGACACTTGCCACAACTGGAATGCATGTACAATACCTCAACCGTTACATGAAACTGCAGAGCATTTCATATGCACAAACAAGGTGGACCAACATGATAGCCCAACACCCTTTGAGTTTAGCAACCTCCCATATCCACTCTCTCCCAAACAACAACTCGCTTTGACACTTGTTATGGACCACTACAATTCTTATGAAATAGAAAAACCATTGTACATGATCATACAAGGCGCAGTAGGAACAGGCAAATCCTATCTTATTCATTGCATTAAACATTCCCTTTCCAATTTAGTGCCACAACAACATAGCCCTCTCCTTGTTGTTGCTCCTACAGGAATCGCAGCATTCAACATACATGCTTCAACTATACATTCTGCCTTGAAGATTCCAATCAAAGAAATGCATCCATTGAAGGGTCAGTCGCTTGCAATGTTCCAACATAGCATGAGACACATAAAATACCTCCTAGTTGATGAGCTAAGCTTTCTAGGCCCAAAATTATTCTTAAAAATCGATACTAGGCTACGCGAGGCTTTCCCCCACCAACAACACTTATGCTTTGGTGGAAGATCTATCATTCTTGTAGGTGACTTTGCACAGCTACCTCCTGTAATGGACAAACCTATATATGTCGCCCACACAGATGCGAAAGCCCTTTGGGAACAATTCACTATTGTTATCACACTAGAAAAAATATTTCGACAACATGGAGACACACAAGCTCAAATTGACTTTCGAAGAACTCTACAAAACATCCGTAATGCAGAACCGACTGAACAAGATTGGGAGCTACTAATGCGTCGCACAAACAAAGAGTTATCACACAAAGAAAACAAGTCTTTCGACCTAGCAATGCACCTATTCCCGACCAATGACTTGGTTGGAACACACAACAAAAAAATGATACAGCTATTAAATCTTCCTATTGCACTTAGTATTGCAATAAAAACAACCCTACCATCAAAGATCGACAATGATGCTGACAAGCTTCCCCATGAACTCCTACTCTGTAAAGGCCAACGCATCATGCTAACTACAAACCTATGGACTCAAGCAGGCCTTGTAAATGGTTCTCTTGGACAAGTTGTAGATATTGTATACACGGAAAGCTCCAAACCACCAGATTTACCATTATATGTGGTAGTAAAATTTGATACTTACAATGGCCCACCTTGGAGCATCCATGCCCCAAAAACTATTCCTATATCACCCATATCACTAGGTGCTCAGAGGCAATTACCACTTTGCAGTGCATGGGCGATTACAATACATAAATCCCAAGGAATGACAATCGAAAGAGCAACAATCGATATAGGCAAAAAAGAAAGACAAGGATTAACTTTTACAACTATATCTAGAGTTAAATCAATACACGGACTTAGGATCGACCCACCATTTACCTTTGATCGATACTCAAGAATGAAGAATAATCCATTCACAATTATCAGGAAAAAAGAAGAGCTCCGACTACGTCTTCTCTCTTTATGATGAGTACAGGTACACATACATTAACACCCCAGTCCCTCAAGAAAGCTATATTTGTTTTTCTTTTATCTTCACCTTACCATATTGATATACATAGAAACTATTATTTATATACTTACCAAGCATTTGCAATCACATGCAGGTGGATGTTCTAGCTTCGTATACTCCTACAAATGGTTGCTCCAAGCTGGCGCATTTGCAATCACATGCAAGTGGATGTTCCAGCTTTGTATACTCCTACAACTGGTTGCTCCAAGCTGGCAAATCCTCCTAAAGTATTGGTCATTTTTAAGACATACAAAGACTGTATCACATTCAATACAATATTGAGCCACTTCCCATCCCTCCATGAAAATACAACAAACCCCTTTGCATACAATCCATACTACCAAATTTATCCATATCAAGAACATGAACCAAAGCATATTTCAAGCAATACCACGCAAAATCAACATCAAGAATCCAAACATCCAATAAACCATATACATATACCACCTACTGTTCCATCCACCCATGAGATGCTCACTCCTAAATGTACATGTAGTTGTTCCACAAAAAAAGAAGAGTCAACATTTGGGAGACTGTAGAGTCCTTATGATAAAGCTGCTATCAATGCTACCACACTTCATACCTTCAACCATGATTCACACATCATCCCATCCACCAAAAAAAATAAAGGGACAAATAAATTCAAAAAATTCGACAAATAATATGCAGATGGATACCATAAAATACAACACAAAAACATCCCTACCAATCTCCATCAATAAAAGAAACTATGGGGAAAAAATCAAGAAGGGAAGCTCTTCCATCAAATAAAGTCCAGTAGTGCACAAGCAAGCTTTAGTAAAAGAAAATATGGCGAAAAAATAAAGAATGGAAGCACTTCCATCAAATAAAGTCCAATGGTGCACAAAAAAGCTTCAATAGCAACCAAAAAAGACATGTGCACACATTTTTGCCCAAACAAATCACCAAATCCACCTACCATTGCTTGCCTCCCAAGTTTGGAAAAAGAAAATCCAAACCATCAACCGTTAATGTACACCATCATAAGTTGGGACATCCATGATATCCAATTCTCAGAATAACCATGCGTTGACAACAACACTTTATCATAAGGACTCTTATGGCTCCCTAATCGAGATGTCTACATCTCAATGAGATTGCAAAAAAAAAACAACAGCTACATGTGGCAAAAGAGGTACACGCATCTTACTCCATCCACAATAGATCCAACACTCCATCCACCTTATCCAAATTAAATCAATTCATCCATGTACCACCTACCAAATCCATGTTTACCCATCACCCCCCACATTCTGAATCCTCCTAATCTTGATTGACATTTGATCTACACCTTACACCTGCTTATGGTAAATTTCTTGATATGGATCATAATCATTCACTGCACCACCATTATACAAGTATTCTCCAAATACCCACACGCACTCCAAATAACACCCCCAGCCATCCTTTCCATACCTTGCATTTCCATTGACCAATCCATTTATTCCATGCACCCAACACTACATTCCATGTACACTCCTACAACATCAGCACTATTAAAGCAAACATCATGCAATATATCCATCTATTCAAAAAAAAAATGTAATGATTCGTGTTCTCAATCTATTACTGAGATTCAAACATTGTATAATCACATTGTATATTTACCTACTACTATCTTCTAATGTCAAACATTGTTACCTTTGCTAATGATAATTTGCATGTCTCTCCCCTTCTTACTTCTGTATATTTTTCTATCGGCGTAACCCTTGCACCCCCTCCGGTGCAAGTGCTAGTCATTATGTGCACCTATGATGTGTGTGTGACACTATGTATATGCACAACATATGACTAAGCTAATTATTGTGTGTGTTTATGTGTATAAAAACTAGTCATATTAAGTATATATGACACAAGGGAGAGCTAGCCACATTGTATGTAGATGAAATATGCTTGAGCAAATCATTATGTGAACATGTGATGCTTTTATGAGATGGTCTCTACGTAGTTTTGTGTGTATTCATACACAAATGTTGGCTTGATCTAACATTTGACTAGAATGCATTTACTATCATAGTATTGTGAATGGGTTGAATTGGAAGCCTAAGATCAATTAAAGATTTTGAATCAAAAGTAAGATCTAATATCTCATATCAAAGGAGATGATGAAATTTCTCTATTGTTGATGTGTGGACTATGAAGCCTTTAATTCACAAAAAGGATATATAAGCAAGACAATTACGAATGAACCCTCAAGGCTTAGGTTTGGGTATAGGGATGTCCTTGACATTAGAACCTTACTATATTTAGTGAGTATGCAAGATTTCAACATAGAGTTGATGTCATGGCTATGGCTGATACGTTATGAAGGTGGCACTTCTAATATGGATAGATGTTGTTTGATCAATTATGATATTATTTGAGGTGTAATGATAAAAAAAATTTAAAAAAAATAGTAACCAAGGTGGTTATTAAAAAAAGTATGCAAATGGCATACAACTAGAGCCACATGAAACCAAATATTACAATAGGGAAGACAAGTCCCTAATATTTTCTCAAGACCACAAATCATTTTCAACTTACACATTGAATCAAAATAAAAATATGTAAGTTTGCATGATAGAGTTAAAATAATATTTTTTTGCTCTCCTCATCTTTAGTCATGCTCTTTTTAGCAATGTAAATATTTGATAGGTTGAATACAACCTAGAAAATTGTATACCTGATTTTATAAGACATTTGATTATTGATTTGAAAAAACAAGATTTTTTTTTCTCCCTTACAATATATTCATATGAATGTTTTTCTTAACATCATATTTTTAACCCAATCATTATGGTCCCAAGGACCATTATGGTTGTGTGGACACAGTTTAAAATATTTTTGAAAATTAAATTTCTTCATATTTTGCACTAATTTTCTTTCTTATAAAGGGGACATCTTATTTTTTGAATTCCTTAACTATAGCCAGTAATGTTCAAAAATAAGAAGGAAAGTTTTGTTGCCTTTTATGTATTTTTATTTTCTGTGAATGTGTACGATATTTGCATCGCATGCTTTCAACCTCACACTCATTTCTTTTGTTATGTAAGTTTGTATGAAATGTTAATCTTTAAATTAATGGATAATTTGTCTAGTTAATTACTTTTGTGAATTAATGACGGTCTATTTGATTGTTTTGGTTCAAATTGTAATAATGGTGATTTTAAGGATTTATATTTTTTAATGATTTCACAATTAGTATATATAAAGTTTCTTAGAATTTTACTCTCAAATCCCTTTTACAATAGATAATGTGGCCTCTATTTTAGAGTACATGTCTTTGCTATGAAGCCAAAACAATAAATATACCACAATTTTTTTAGTAGAAAATGTTTTTGACTATTTTGTAACCAAAATAATATTTTCTTGAAATTTTAATAGGTTATATAATAAATCAACTTAAATATTATAATGGTTTGGTTTAATCTAAACTAAAAGTCTTATTATAATAATGTAGACTTAATCTTTCTATCTTTTTAAATTGCTATTACATGTGTGCATGTTTATAACAAAATAAATAAAGTTTAGTTATATACTTGTGTATAAGTTCTTCCACTAAATTTTTTTAGAAGAAAAGATGATGCATGAATGCAATTTTTCTATAGCAAATATTGAGTGGCCTAAAACAAGGTTGAAAACTCATTGAATAATGTGTCTACATTTTTTATATGATCAAATAACTTAAATTCATGGATGTAAAAACTCTTTGAATAAGTAGAAATGAAAAGAAAAGAAAAAAATTAAAATAATGTTGTCTTTATAAAGGCTTAAGAGATATAACTTCATCAAATAACTTGGATAAGTAGATATAGATTTTAACAAAGAATGGCTTATATCAATTATAAGTGATAAGACTCGTGTTTCTTAGAATTTGAACCTTACTATTATATATTTTACATTTGTATTTTTATTCTATGATCATAGATGTGTTAGATATGATTCTTGAATAACTTTAGGCGATGACTTTAAGATACATTAATATTAAGATGCAAAGATGTTCATGAATCTTTGATATAAAGAAAAAAAGATAACCTTAAAAATATCACATAACACAAGGAACAAATCAAGTTCAGAAAAGAAATTATAAAGTACAAAAAAAGCTCACAAAGAAAAATGTAAGAAATTATATGAACATAAAATTAAGAAAATTCAAACCCATTGCCTACTAAATATCTAAAAGATCATATGAAAGAGGTGGTCAAGGAGTTCAAAGTAATCAAATAGAAGTCTATTAAGTTGTTTAAAATAAATATCCACATTGGGATAAGGAGCAACAATTGTGGAGGCATGTCATATAATTTCAAAAAAAAAACGTGACTATACACCATGTCAATGGGTGATTTATATGAACATGTATGGAATAAATGGAAAAAAGGTTTGAATATGCATGATAACAAAACAATGTAACAATCATAAATTATGAAAGTTAATTAGCTTTATGGTATTATAGCATCATCAAGGACCAACACCTATCAAAGGTTAAAACCAAACAAACTATTAAGCATAGATGGATAACCGATTAGATTACCAATTGTGTGAAAACTCGAATTTTTCTTTATATTTTAATATACTTTGATTGTATGTTTATTAAATGGAGTGTTCCATAAATATGTGTGATGTTATGATGAATATGGGAGTTATAAAGTGGTCTATATATAGTCTATATATATTAAATAATAAGTTGAATTAATACATTATAGATAAGCCATATCTTGTAATTTCCGAATCAAATGGTGTCATGTGGATTAAGATCTTACCTTCCATTTCTTTTGTTATATAAGAGGTTAGACATATTTTCATAATCATTAATCATAAAACTAATGCATACATATATAATATCATTTAATAGTTTATGAATACATGTAAATGCTTTTGAAACTCACATTATTTTAAAAAAATACAAAATCATTTGATGGTTCATGTGAAACTCAAACTTAATAAGATTAGATCAAGAACCACAAATGACACAAGATAAGCTGATTTATAGAAAAATATCCCTTGTGGCACAAAGCGTGCATAGCGACAACTTGGACATACACCTATTAGAATTATAAAACACTTATCTTCAAAAGATAATTATCTAAAGTTCTAAACAATGTGTTCAAGTTCAATTGCTTTTCATTTTCATAACCATAGATGATATGAGACTAATTCTAACTTTAGGAAGCGTTTCCATGGAAAGGGCTTCAGGGCCTATTTTATGGAGTGAGAAATCATATAGAACGAGGAAAAAATATTACATAATACATTGAAATCTTATTCCAGAAAATGCAAGCCTTATATTTTAGTCCTCAAATTTCTAGCAGCTATCTTCAAGGTGGGGCTGGAAATTTCTCTTTTTTTTGCCAATGACATTATTAAAAGGTATCTCCAATTTTTAAGCATTAATTGTTGTTTAAGAATCCATCAAACCACGACTGGACCAGCAGCTTCTTAAAAGTTTAAGCTAAACTTTTAACATTGCCTACTGCTATAAAATCCATGAAACCGACTAGTTTAAAAAACACTTAAAAAAATTCTTAACAGCGACTAAAATAATTTAGATAGGCCCTCCTTAGGAGGAGCATAGCCTTAGATTGATGAAAATAAACGTTTGAAAGTATAATTCTTTTTGCTCTAATGCAACGCGCCAACTACTCACATGAATTATATACCTCTGCACAGAAAATCTAATGTTAGTAAAGTTTAGACTATATTATTTTGTCAGTTTGCAAATGGAATATATTTTCTTGCCAATTTTACATTCAATTCTGCTGAATGGGTAAGTCCATATGCTTTTTCTTGTGGAACCTCTATTTCCTTTCAAGTTGTTCAACTCCTCAGCAGCCTTTTTCAATGTTGACGTGATATCTCCCAAGCCCCAAGCTACTGAGATATGTGGTCGAGGATTCTTATAGAATTCTGGAAGATTGTGGAGTCTAAAAACTTCATCAACAACGCATATCTGTTTAGATATCTCAGATAAGCCTCTAGTTGTAACTTCCAATGCAAGAAAAGATCTAGTTTGATCATCATTAATAAATACCTCCCACTTTCCAAATTCTATCCAATATTGCTTCTGACTATGCAATTTGTTACGAAGCATTCCTACAATGGAATCTATCTGGTGAACTCTGATTGCAACTGTCCTTGATAGGCTAATATGATACTCTTCGGCTAGAGTTGGGACATCAAAGTGAGCACCATCTTTGTTTTTCATATGTCCTGAGCACAGAGGCAGATCAGTATCTATGGCATGTAGTTCTGGTACAAGCAACCCAGCTTTCTTCACAAAGGGGGTTACCTCCTCCTTGCCAATTGATGATATGTTAATCGGGATATAGACATGAACTGCATAATTTCCTTCTACATGTGGAAAGCTCCTTATTCGATTCCCAAAATGCACATTCGTCAGAGACAAATTAGAGGAGAAATCCAGAAGAGCAGCTGGCGATGGAAGCAACGGAACTGCATCCTTTGAGTCATCTTCTCCTCCAAACCTTGGCTTGTTATTAAGAATTGTTTCAGTTTTGTTTTCATCATCAGATGAAGAAGCATAAGAAGCCTTGAGAGCATCCATAGGTTACTGCAATTGAAAAAGTGCAGGTTGACTTGAAGATTCCAAAGTAATTTGAGCTTAAGTAACAATGTCTGGCATAACTTAGATTAATGCATATATTTGATATAAAGGTTTGTTGTAGGATGTTTCATAAGAATTTTTGTTCAGTTGAATAGTCTAAGAGTTATCAATGATGCCTCTTGTTTGACCCGAATAGACAAAGCCCTGTATAATCACATTTATAAGAATTTTTTAAAAAACATAAGAATGCTTATTTATTTTAAAAGATGTACAGATGCTTAATTACAAGTACAGGATATTCCATCATGCCTGTAACTGTTGCCGGGCTGCTGACTTTACATCTTCAAAACTGGCATCTCCAACTTCAGTGACTGATTCTTGATTTATGTCATCTACATGGATGCGTTCCCAATTTCTGTCATCATATAACACAAAGCCTAACATTATCATCAATGCTTAGATATTAGCTTATAATGAATTGATAATACAAATCACGAATGGTACTTTACTTGTTAGGCAAGTTAGAATATGATTCTAAAATAACAAAATGAATGATATAATGTCAAGCTAACAAATCAAATAACAATGCACAACTCAAATTTGCCAGACATGATGGTAATGAAAGAGTGTCTTCTCAATATAAAGGCAGTAAAAAATTTGTTTCACTACATGCAGAGCAACCATTCCCAAAACCACACTGAAGTATGGAAAGGGTATGACAATCATTAATAATGTATATTTAATTAGAAAAGAGTGAAGGAAGAAGAAGCAAGATATATACACCCTCACGAACGAGTGCTAAAATCTCCTCGAAGCCACATAGCCAACACTAGTTCAAAATTAATACCGATGATGCTTTTAGAGGAAGCCCGAGCAATGTCAGTGCTCACCTCTCTAGAAACCATAGGCGTCAACCTGGATAAGGGGCACTGTGCAAATACATATCCATGTTGACTATAAGTGGTCTGGTACATAACACATCACTGCTAGAAGGAGATGCATGGACACTTGCATAAATATCTATCTGGTGGAAAGCTGAAAACACATGATGCATAAGTGGGATAGATAAGGAGAGATGTGGAAATGATTTGCTACATCTACCACTAGAGATCGAACATCATTGCAGTGAGTAATGTCTTCCATGCATGCATGTCAGGTTTGCATAAAGGAGTAATTAAGCAAGAACTGCATCCCAAAAAACAATATAACAAGCGATTGCAGCTCACTTTTGCACACAAAAACTGTGAATTATCAAGTGAACAGAGCCCTAAATAAATCAACGAGTATGTTTCAACAATCATTGTCATGAACAAAAACAAATTGTCGCGGGCAAGGAAGAGGTTGCAGAAAGGAGCATTACACAAAGAGAATTTTCAGTTTTTACTGGAATTTAGGCTCTACTACTGACAATATTGCAGAAGTCTTATTGATGGTGTCTAATCTGCATCTTAATTACCATTATAGTTGCAGACTACATTCATGAATATATCAGATAAATGATAGAAGATTCTTACCTACTATTTTCATATCATCAATATAAATCTACATAATCGAATAAACTAGCATTGGACATTGCTTTTAGAGTATATTATTGTAATTCATTGTTCTTAAGTCCTTTGATTATCTTGAATTAGTAAATTAAAGGCAAAGGTTGTCACAATTATATAAGGGGACATTCCACATTGCTAGAGGAGCCATAAAAAATACACAGCTTGTGGTTGATGATCAAAAGAAAGTATGGTGGAAAAAGAGTTGCAACATCTTATCAGATGGATGGATAGATGGGCGGAATAGGACTCTCCTTAACCTTTTAGTGGCTTCAAACAGCAAAGTGGTGTTCTTGAAGTCTGTAGAGGCCTCGCATGAAATCAAAAATGCAGAGACTTTGTGCTTCTATTGGACGGGATGATCCAGGAGGTTGGGGTTGACAACATTGTCCAACTTATCACGACAATGTAGCAGCATATATAGCTACAAAGAAACTTATTACGGAGAGGCATCCCACTATTTCTTGAACTCCATCTGTTGCACGTTGCCTAGATTTTATATTAGAGAACATTGGGAAGATTGGATGGGTCAAAAATGTGGTTGAAGATGCTAAATAGGTTATCAAATTTATCTATGTTACCAGGTTTGCCTCCTGCAAGGCCGGATTTGGGTTCTAGTTCGGTTCCTCTGTGGATTCACCAACACTGCAGAAATCGGACAGCAAAGTCTAGGGCAGAAATTTGTCACAAGTAGGAGCAGTCTTGGCCACAAAAATGGATGCAATTTTGCAGAATTACAAAAATCACAATCCAAAATCTGAATGGTTCTAATTATTGTTTGGATATTCATATTTTGTATTATTGTATGCAAAAGTTCAATAATCTCTCTTACCAGAAACACCAATGCACGGTTCTGTAATTTGAAACCAGATCATTTAAATACCTGATTTTGTTCATAGTTTGGTTGAATAATCATTCCTATCTTTACAAGTCTATCTACTGTCAAACATTGCAACGTTCAAAATTTCGTGTTTACCTAACTCCCAAAAACTCGCCACATGTTATTATAATGTCTAAATTCACAAGATACTTACAATATGTGAGCATCAAGACTTTGACCAAATTGTTTTGGAGAAGGAATTTGGAACCTCTACTAACACTGATAGTTCTATTAAACATCATAAAGATTTGCCACTAAACCCACAGGGGATGTGGTCATATTAATGACTCTTTGAACTTGAAGCCTCTTTCAAGTTTATGGTGGTTTTATTGTTTAACTTTATATGATGCTATGTGATATCCTAATCCTAATTCATACTTATAGGCTGCATATATATATGTATGTATGTATGTATGTAAGTATATATTTATGTGTGTGTGTGTCTAAGTGTATAACCCAAACCCGAACCCGAACCAGTACCAAAACCAGTAACTTAGAAATTTATCTATAACCATACTTGGGTCCTTTCTTTGATGAGAAAGCACACAAATTGCAAGGAGCTTGTGCGACCAGAATTGACACGATTTGCTAGCCACTTCCTCACTTTGCAAAGCATTCTTGCCACAATTCCTCATCTCAAACAAATGTTTGTCTAATGCTTGGTTGCAGTCTCCATTTTCCAAAAAGGTTGAAGAAGAGAAGACTGCAAGAACAATTTTTGATGACTTCATCAAAAATTATCCTAATAATATTGTAGAAGCTTTGCCAATTAGTAGAACTTTACTTTTGGCCAAACAATACAAAATTGACAAGTGCATAGCAGAATTTAACTCAAAAAATTTGATCTTTTTGCTTTTGAAGGGGGGCAATTTGAGGGGGATTGGAGACAACTAAAAGATATTCCATATCTCTTGGTTAGCCAACTTCTTTGAAAATTGTATCTTCCAACACTCTAAAATGGAGGCCAACCAAGATATTGACACTTTGGTCAAGCATGCCTTTTATCTTCATGACTTAGAGGATTAGGTTGTGGGAGTTAATCACATATAAAATATACTTTATTGAGAGCACTTGCTAACTTATTCCCCTTGGTCTCTCAATCTCCTGTCCTTGTTACCTTGTGTGGCAAGAAAGGAAAGGGGTTAGAGGTGCAAAAGAGTCAGGAACCTTCTATTAGGTCCTTGCTTGGGAATCATTCTATCCTTCCTCATTCTTGCATTTTGCATTTACATTCACGGCTTCACCAAAACCCTCATTGACAATTGGATGTCCTTCCACCATCATCCCTCTTATCCAGGCCAATGCCTACAAGACCAACAACAATCAAACATGTCCATTGGAACAAGTTCAACCATAAACAACCCCGTCCCTTTTACCCTTGTCAATGATACTTAAGAAAAACTTGGATATCATTCATTTCAAGCATTCGTACTCACTTGTCATCTATCTCTACTTTTCTTCCTGTGTACTGCTTCACACTAAATTCTAGGCCTTCCAAAGGATAAGTCTCTCTAACGACGCATATAAGGTCCTTCAACTTTCTTGCATAGTAGTCACTTATATGCCTTCTAGAAGCCACATCTTGCAACAGCTCTATGCTTATTTCTGTCATACAAATTGTCACATTAGCAGTCTCCTCAGATCCTAGTTTTTTATCATCTAGGTGGAGATCAACACATGAAGGCTACTCCCATTCTGTTATTTTATGCAGGTTTCACAAGCAACACAAAAGGAAAGTATTTTAGCTTGGAGTCAACATTTCAGCAAAGTAAGTGCACCTCTACCCTCTCTCTTTGTCATTTCGGATTCTCTACCATTCAATTGTGGAATGTATATTCTACATTATAAGCCTTGGGTTGTTCTGATTTAGCTAAGTTGCTGAATCAGAATCAAGTATGGGTACGGATACTTGGGTACAATAATATACTAGTATGGCAAAAAAAAATTGGGCTAGGTACATTTTGGGTACATCCATATAAAAAACATAAAAATTATAAATATAAACATATTTGCAGCCTAGAAATAGCAAGTTTGAAATACCACATATCATGCATATGCTAAACAAAACTATCATAAATATTACAAACACGGTATACTATATCTATATCAATTTTCCCAACTCAAATGTCATGATAGATATTCAATATATTTTATATTTATTTCTATATCAAATACCATAGAAAACTTTATTTTTCCTTATTAAGGCTAAACATTAATCCTTCAACCGAATTAGTGATCTTTTTAATTAGAAGGGGTCTCCATCTTTCTAGTGAAAACATATACATTATGGCAATACACATAGCTATGACAAAACATCTAATTTTCTTAAGGATGACCTATACAATATTAAACAATCATTTCCAACTGCCCATTAAATTGAAGAGGTTCCCTTTCTGAAATGCCAATATTCATTGGTGTGATTATAAGTTTAAATTGCTCGGTAGTTGTTGAAGCATCTAGCTTAACTATCCCATTTATCTTCTCTTGTCTCACACATTTATATCAACCTAAGCTTTACAAGGGAAAGTATCCTATGTTCCACCAAGATTCCAAAACTATGATGGTAGGAAATAGGGGGATGCATTCCTGAGACAACAAGGCATAGGAGGCCTTTTTTGGGGGCAATAGGGACAACAATTAAAAAATAAGGGAAATCTAAAAATATAGAAAATTTCAAATATTCATGTGATAAAGCATACAGCATGTTGATTATATAACCACATTGTGAAACATTAGAGTTGAGTTGAGAATTCAAATGAAGCAAGATACAAATTAACAAAATTTCAATGTCTAATCATTTGAGTTTTCATTAACAACATGCATATGCAACAAAATGATATGGCTTAAAGGCCACAACTACAAAATTAGAAAAAGTAAACAATTAGATCTACTGCTGCTAAATCAAAATCAGACTCTGAATTTGAGTCACTGCCAATATGAAGGACTGCCTCTAGTTCAGCTGAACCACATAATACTTAGTCCTTAATTGATTTGTAGGCATATATACAATAAAAACCTACTAACAACATATCTCCAAACTTGTGTGCCATAAAGAGTTTATATTTAGTCACTTCCAAACTTTCATCTTTTATCCTATTGTGCATATGTACAAAACCATGGCGCACAATTATGGTTTGATTTCAAATACGGCCCCTGGACATAACTACCAAGTGTTAACACTTCCACAGAAACCAAAATAAAAGAATAGTTCCATGAAGTTTCCTAACAGGGAAGCAGGGGGATAGGGCGATGGGTTTCGGGGATGGGGGACCCAGGGCATAAGTTTAGTGACAGCAGGGGGGCAGCAGCGCAGGGGCAGCAAGGTGGTAGGGGGGTGGTGCAAATACATATAGTACTTGAAAAATTAGTTATGAAAAGATGTGTAAGGAATAAGTATAAGAATTGCAAATGAAACTTTGGCATGCTAAGTAAAGTTTAAACTAAAAAACATTAAGAACATGGCAATGATTGCATTGAACATTAACAATGGTGGATAGAGGTTTGGGGGTAAATCAGAAATAAGTATAAAAATTGCAAATGAAACTTTGGCATACTAAGTAAATTTTAAACTAATAAACATTAAAAACATGGCAATGATTGCATTGAACATTAGCAATGGTGGGTGGAGGTTTGGGGTGAAGGGGCAAAGCCCCTTGTGGGGATCTAGAGGCAACGCCCCCAGTGGGGTCGAGAGATCAAGGGGCAATACCCCTCAAGCGATCTGGGGGTAGCACCCCTAGCATGTTCCCTATCGCAATATAGGGCAAGGTCAAGGGGTGGAGCCCTTGCCACCAAGCACAAATTAAGGCCTTCAAAACCCCACAAACCTTATTGTGAATGTCATTTACACAATTTTATCACTTAGTTTTTGCAACACCTAGAAGTCCCTGGGATGGTGGGAGACTCCTCAAAGGTTTTGGAGCAAATCAGAAATAAGTTTACAAATTGCAAATGAAAATTTGGCATACTAAGTAAAGTTTAAACTAATAAACATTAAAAACATGGCGATGATTGCATTGAGCATTAACTATGGTGGGTGGAGGTTTGGGGTCAAGGGGCAGAGCCCCTTTTGGGAGTCAACGGTAAGCACCCCTTGTGAGGATCTAGAGGCAAAGCCCCAAGTGGGGTCGAGGGGCAATGCCCCTCATGGGGTTTGGGGGTAACACCCCTGGCATGTTCAATGTCGCAATATAGGGCGGAGTCAAGGGGCGGAGCCCTTGCCACCAAGCACAAATTAAGGCCTTCAAAACCTCACAAACCTTCATAGTGAATGTCATTTTCACAATTTTATCACTTATTTTTTGCAACACCTGGAAGTCCCTGGGGCGGTGGGAGACTCCTTGAAGTCTCTTGAATGTCTCAAGGACATCTGAGGGTCCCCAAACCAAGTGGCATCTCAAAAATGTCCTCGAGACTTGAGTGACAGTGGTGGGATGGTGGGGAGACATTTCCCACAAGTCCGCACATCTTAGAGACGTCACCGTGCTGAAAATATGGGATTTGTTTTTGGGGGGGGGATGTGTCCCCGTGGAACACTAAATAAAATTGATTCCTACACTTAATATTATTGTTAGTCTCTTGCACATTCCTCCATGACCATCAATGACCCCAAATTGTCTAGTACAAGAATGTTCTATGTAATTCGTGAAGAGTGATGCACTAAACCATTATTAAAATCCTATGAATTGTGCTTCTTGAATTATTCCAATGCTCCTTCAAAAATAAAAGTAAACCCATCATTTGTCATCTAAAGTTCTAAACCATAAACTGAATTAATTTGGGCTTCGTCTTTGAAACTTTTGTAACATATCTTTGCACCAAACAATCTTTGTTTAGTATTCCTTTGCTACAAAGAGCCATGCCCAAGAGCACAAATATAGTCTTTGTCACTACATTTCCTATCCATCACATGGTAAGTGTTCTCCCTACTACATATCATATATATAGCATACATTTATGCTTTGCTTCATTGTGTTATTGTTTCCAATGAACCTATCACCATGTTAACCCATGATTTCTCATAACGGACCTTTCAAATGCTTTCACGAATCTTGGTATTGTTGCACACTCTACCTATAGTAGTTTTAAAATTTTATTGCTTTATTGGAAGAATGCAAAAAGAAAAACTTTTCAAGTGGACGGACAATCATCCTCAAAGTTTCTTGTCCTTTCAAGTCATACTTGAGATGTTACTTGAGAGACGTCAGAGTTAGGGGATGGCAAGGAGAGCATTCCCAAGACATCACCACATCCACAAAACATCCCTGTTTCAAGGACACTTGAAAAATGGTATAGGATGTATCCCCAAGTTTCCTTGAAAATATCTAAATCAAATAATGTTATAACCTTAACAACAATATTCTGCATGGTAAGATAATCTTGTGTTAATGAATGCATTTGATGACTCAAAGTGCTTTAAAAGTGTAGTCAAGGCAAAGTATGTATGATGGATGTACTTGTTTTCTTCTCAAAGTAGAGGAAGAATACCAAAAGCAAGCTCAAGTGTTTTAGCTATTTTAAAGTAGCTATGTCTTGTTCATGGGCAATGGCCCAAATAGGTAGGAGTTTTCTTTTATGTCTAGGTTGTATAGTCAATAGTCACAACAAAGAAAATTTCAAGCAGCCATAAATAAATTTGAGAATGGCGAAGAACACTCCCAAGTGGACAAAAATATGTTTTTGTGTGTTTCAACCAATTTAGCATTTAGGCCTCATTTTTATGGTTAAAAGTCAAACAAAATTGGTCTAAATGTGCTGAAATGTTGTTCACCCCCTAGAATCACCCTGAACTCACCTTGCTAGAGCTAGAAACACACAAGTATGAGGCTGGAAATACACAAGTGAATCAAATCCAAGTCAAAAATGAATTGTGCCTAGAGTCCTCTAGGTTTTTGGCCAATTCGATAACTTAGTTGAGCTCAAAGCAAGCCTTCAATCTATCGTTAATGTCCAAATGCTATCCTAATTATCATGTTCTCCCTTTTCAAATTTTCTTCATCCACATTGTTTCTATCTGCCTTGCCCCATACTAGAAGCCTTTTAGTTGGAAACCTATTATTCATCCTTTTTGGTTGTCCTTTATTCACTCCCATGTCTCTTCAATGGTAGTTGCATTAATTACTTCCTACTTCTTTCCTAACCATCAAATTTGAAGGCTAGTGGTGTAGGCATGGCAATACCCATCAAATAGCAAGCCATAGACATTCATTTTCCACCACTCTTCGCACTCTATCCTTCCCCCTTACACCACCCCTACCTTTCTTCTCTCCTCCATCTCACTGTAGATTCCTCTTTGCATTCTCTCCAACATTGACCAATGTGCATGGTGATCCCTATGTTCCCATTTGGTTGCAGGTTTGTCTCTTGGAAATCATCTCCCCCCTCCCCTTGAAACCAGTAGTACTCCTCATCTATGCAACAATTTCTAGTGGTTTCTTTGTCCATGGCTCTCTAACGTGTAGTGACATCTTTACTATCATTTTTTTAAGGCTTTCAATGTCAGCACATCAATTTTCTTTTATGTTTTTTGTTCGCTCTATTGTTATCCAATTCTCTCCACCATAGACAAAGACAAAAACATTTGCTCTCCTACCAATTCTAAAGGCAAAGCCCTAGTTTGCAACTCTAAGTCTTTCAACTCAAATTAGTCCAGCCCCATTATCACTACGTGCTCTAACCACACTCAACAATGTGCAATAGCAATCACCAAGTTCAACCAAGACTAGATTACAGGTGTCCTCAAAGCCAAATGATAAACATCAAGTCTTCCATTGAGACAAAAATCAAGCCTCTTTAAACCTAGAGCTTCATATGATCTTGCCCTTATATCCCTAAGCAAGAAGCCCAAACCCTACTCACTCTCATGTGTAGGAGTTTTCGGGCAAACATAATAGACAAAAGTGTTAATATAAAAGAAGTTCTATAACATTGACAAATGTAGCTTCAAAAACTTATGCTGCCATACATGATGTCCATCAAGAAAAAGGTTCCACTCCGATTTTGAATGTCAACATTTACATCCACCTTTAAGAAAATGTAAAATGGTATCATGATATTTTAAAAACACTTAGTAGTATTTACAACTCAACCTCCATAAGGCTGAGTAGATAGGAAATACTTATTCCCATAGTTTTCAAACTCGAACTTGGAGAGTACTCAGCAAGCCAAAAAAAATAACTCAAAGAATACTCGGCAGAACTCAGCAAAAACTCAACACCTTAAAAAACACTTAAATATTTGAAAAGAATATAATTTTTTGAAAAAATATAAACTTTATGCAATGTATAGCTACAAAATGAATCAAATGAGTTTGGTGGGGGTTTGAGGGAAACACCCCTAGCTGGGTGCAAGGGTTTGGGGGTTGTGGGGGTCTAGGGGCAACAGCCCCAGCGGAGTCGAGAGGCAACGCCCCTCATGGGGGTCTGGGAGCAACAGAGGGGTCGAGGGGCAGCGCCTCTCATGGGGATCTGGGGGCAACGCTGGGCAGAAAATCGCCTTTGAAACCACACAAAACTTCATCCTACACACTATTTTCATCCTCCCATATGGTATTTTATGGAGCACAAAATCATGTCTCAAATGCGTCCAAATCGTGCCAAAAACGCATCAAAATCGCGCAAAAAAAGACGTGTCAAAATCGTGTTTCAATAATGCAACTTTTTCCAACGTTTTTAGCGAGTTTATGTAGGATTTTCAGTGAGTTTTTTGCAAACGACCTAGCAAGCTTTTTTCCACAGTGAGTCGTGAGTATACCCACGAGTGGCTCGCGTAGTTCTAAAACCCGCGAGTACTCAGTGGGTTTGTAAACCATGCTTATTCCAACAACTGAATGGGCCCTATCATATGAAAATTGAAACAAAATATTATCTCTAAGAAAAAAGCAAGAGAACATGCATGTATGTGCATATATACTTACAAATTGATTACTAGTGGAGGCATGGGTAACATTCTTTGACAATGTTATTTAAATTCTCTTATTTCAAGACACATATCCATGGATCAATGGTTGAGAATTATCCTTATGGGAAGCCTAAAAAAGTTTATATATGGAGGATAATCATCTTGAAGCAATGCATAATCAACTATATTGAGCAAGCTTGGTTATCTCCATAGTTCCATAGAGTTTCAAAATAAGGGGACGAGGGGCAGGTTTTGGGGACAGGGGGACCAAGGACTTAAATTTGGGGATAGCAAGGGGACAGTAGTGCAAATATAGTTAGTATTTGAAAATTTAATTATAAAAAAATGTATAATAAATAACAATTGAAACTATAGTCAATGGGGTTGTACTTAAATGGCAAGGACATAGGGTTCTCAAGATGGAGATTCATGTTCGAATCCCCAAAGTGACATCTTAAGTTGGAATTCCAAGTGGTGGCTCTTGGACTTCCATTATGACTTATTAGTTGAATAAAGTTGAATAAGTTCTTCTAAGTGGAATATGTTGATGGGGAGGAGGTCCCCCTTGTGACCTCCACTAGTGTTGGGCCACTCTAAATAATCCTTCCTTGCCGATCAAAAAAAATAATAATAATTGAAACTATAAACTATCTAATAGTAAACACACACAATGCATTGAACACTGAAAATGCTAATATTAATATATTATTATATTCAAAATGTCAATATGATGATAATATTCAAAACTGAAATACAATTGGCCAATGCCTCTAATCATTATCCCCAAAGATTGTGACAAACTCCTCATATCACTAGAATTGTTGGACCCATCTAGCTCAAGCTCCTTCAAACTAACACCAATCAACCCTATTTGTACCACACATCATCAACCTATGTTGGATCCTCCAGCTCTACATCCAATCATGTTGTTGGACTCTCCTTGTGTGTAAATATGTTGTGGTTGATCAAATGCAAGGTGCTA
Source organism: Sequoia sempervirens (assembly GCA_007258455.2). Taxonomy (NCBI): domain Eukaryota; kingdom Viridiplantae; phylum Streptophyta; class Pinopsida; order Cupressales; family Cupressaceae; genus Sequoia; species Sequoia sempervirens. Next base: position 3,459 of record VDFB02027828.1, on the reverse strand, counting down.
TGTATAGCTACAAGCTTCTTTGTCCTACTATGAGCTTGTCCTTGTCAATTAAATGTATGAAGTTATGTGTAGACCATTTCCTCTCTACAATAGAAAAACCAAAAACTTAGGACGAGGTGAATTGCTAATGTAGTTATCAATGAATGAGACCCATGTATAGTCCACAACAATCTTGGATCCTTATGTGCCATAGTCTCCCTATCTAGCATTGCCTATTCTAGATATCCCCTAAGTGTAGCAAAATATAGTCCAATTGGTACAAATGGTGGCAACATCCCCAGCACTATACACCTTCTAAATTGCCTTCATGAATCCTACCTTAACGTCAACAGCCACCATAGGGGAAACTCTACCAAGCCTTTGCATGCACTCATACACCTCTCTAAGGTTTGGAGCATTAGCATCCGCATATCTAAAGACCATGAAAATTAGAGTTATAATTGCAACGGTGTATTTGGCATCAACTCAAAAATGTCACTCTTCACCACTTCCTTCACCCTTTTCTCCTACTCTAACTTAGAATAAGGTCAACAATTCTACTCGTGTCATGACCATCGGTTGGAATACCTCTTGTGACTCAAGCATCCTCTCCAAGAGAATGAAATATGATGCATATCTAGTATCTTCAAGTTTCAAACATTCATTCTTGCAAAAGGTTCAAAATACTGCATGTGATGTGTGGTGATTGCAACTAAGCATCTACACATCTCTAGCATCAACAACTTATTTTATCTAGTCTATCACCTATTGATGTAAATCGATTCCTCAAAATCAGGTTGCACTTGTCGTGTCCTCGATTTGGGACCCTTTTGCAACTGGGCAGGGAAGAGCATTTTTAAATGCTAAATTAAAATAACATTAAATTTAATAATAATAAAATATTTAATATTAAATAATAAATTTAAATAAGTAAGTTTGGAATTTCCTTGCTCTAGCTAACTCTTTGAAATTGGCAAAATCAATTAGTATTTAAGGAGGGTCGATGTCTTTGTTCGATCATCATGGAATGAAGTTACTGAGCTTTGACAGTGTAGTTGGTCACGACCTGGTGGACAAAGCTAGGGAGTGCTAGGAGCGATTTGGCCGAGTCTTTGGCTCTAGCTGACACTACTCACATATGCCATCACCAGCGACAGTCATCATCCCGTTTGGAAACGAATTTGTGTGCGCTATCGTCTTCTATCCGCTCAATCTACTCTGCACGAGTGCTTGAAGATCGTCAATTGGTAAGACCTCAGTAATCGCATGAACCTAGGCGCCATCCATCACTTTAATGGGATTGTCATTTCCATTGGTGCCGATAGTGGTATGCATCAGACCGAGAGCTTGATATGATCGGGCTAGCATCAGTGCTTATCTTGTGACAAGTGCGACTTATCACATAAGAGTTATTGAGAACGTGCACATTGACAATTAAGTCTCCAGATCGGATATGTGCCTCAGGCCGTGATCTCCACCACAGGGATTGACACTTTCACATAACTTTCAGTTTGGGAGCCATCTTTCATATAATACAGTGCGGACCTTATAATACAGTGCGGACCTTGGCATCCTACCAACGCTATAATCTAGAACCTTTCCACAATTAACAAGGAATTGCTATTGTTCTGAATCACACAAGTTAAAGGAACACGAGACTCTTGTAATATTTTGCGAATTGAATTTGAGTCTTTGTAATCGATTCTATTGCAATTGTCTGAGATAAAGTAATGATTAATACAATTGAATCTAGGCATTGTTGTCAACTCTCAGCAGTGATTTCTCAGCGATCTAAATTGTCTATTCCTTGTTCGCATCAACACTCCAATTTTGAGCTGATTTTCTATTTTAGCGTGGTTGTTTCATAGTGAAATTGGACTAGGTTCTTTACAGTGGTATCAGAGCTCAATAACTTCATTCCATTATGATCGAACAAAGACATCGACCCTCCTTAAATACTAATTGATTTTGCCAATTTCAAAGAGTTGGCTAGAGCAAGGAAATTCCAAACTTATTTATTTAAATTTATTATTTAATATTAAATATTTTATTATTATTAAATTTAATGTTATTTTAATTTAGCATTTAAAAATGCTCTTTCCCACCCAGTTGCAAAAGGGTCCCAAATCAGGAACATGACAACATGTTAGATAGATTCCTCAGAATCAGGTGGAAAGTTTAATTGTCTTTGCTATGTTTAGAAGTAGAATATAATGACTCAATCTTGTGGGAAACAACTACTATGTACACAAATGCTATTTTTAAGACTTAGAATTGAATTAGGAATCTTGCATGTGCCTCATAGAGGATTCGAGGCTGTGGAAGTGGTAATTAGATAGCGACTAAATAAATAGTCAGCAGCACTAAATAGGTACCCGCAATTACCTAAATTAAAGGGAATGGTTATTAGATGCAAATGAATGATCTACCCTCAGAATAAATGGTTGGAAACTCCTTTCAACTAAAGGCAGGGATTTGGAGTAAGAGGAAAGGATTTGTTGCCTTTGGGCTACAACCTAGAGGAGACTCTTCCACTGTATGTTTCCAGCCATACATGTTAGCACAATAGAGAGTTTGAGAGTCTATAAACAGTTATGTTGTGCAAATCTTATGCAATGACTCTATTTTTCAATAGATAGTTATTGTAAACTTTATCTTCTCTCTATCTTATTGTCTTTAGTTTGTTGCATCCAACTTTTTGTCTAAACAAATTTAACAAGTTGCAAGCAAACATAAAGAATGCCTGCATCACCTATATCTTTGAGAGAATTATTCCTGGCATGCACACAACTAAGAGTCTACTGTATATATTTGTAGGCCATCTCAACCAACTGCCCTTAAGCTTTGCACCTATGTTACCAATCCACAAGGGTTAAGGCTTGGGTCCCAGTCCAGTCTGGCCTGGGACCAGGTCTGCTTCCTTGTGGTTCCAAATAGGGTCTGGCCCACAGCCTGCGAGTCTGGCACTATTGAACCCGGTTGGACTTGAGGCGTATTTCTTGAGTCATTTTGTATTTCTTTAATGCAAGGTATATTCTATTCAATCCCTCTCTGTTGACATTGAAGTTAACAAAAGTCGTGGTGTATGGGAAAAAGGAACACTTTTTTTGTCCCCCAAGGTGAAACTTATCTATTTCACTTAACTGCCACATGATTTCCAAAAGTGCTAGTTTGAAAGGCACAAACCTAGGCAAAATATATGGTCCAACAAGGCATCCATATACCCTCAAAACTATAGAATCCACATGGAGATAATAGTCTCCCCAATTCTGTTGCACCCCCAATTCTGGCCTCCTATCCTTTTGCTTCAAGAAATCCAAATTTTCTTTTTGGAGTCTAATCTCTCCAACTCCCAAGAGTGTGAGCACCTTTTTGACAAAATGATTTTCAAAAATAACAAATTTTGCATCCTCACAATGCCTATCCCAAATGTGTGTCCAACATTGAATTGGGATGGATGGAGTGTCCTTTTCCATCATC
>VDFB02027827.1:37258-70891 GCA_007258455.2 Sequoia sempervirens | reverse complement strand
TTTTCACTTAGGGTTTAACTTTTTAATCTTATTCTAAATTTGATATTTTTCTAATTTTCTAATTTTCATATGAGATCTAAACCTTCCCTTTGGTTTTTATTTCTTTTAGTGTTTTCTCTTTTGTTTGTAGGTCAATTTTCTCATCATCCTCTTCACTTCCTATTACAAAGAAGTCTAATATTTAACCTTATAATGACTTTAAATCAAACTAAAGATGGCACGATTGAGGATGTAAATATCACTACTTACCTAATGGGAAAGATCATGTTGATCGTGATGCTTGTACTAAACAATTAGATAAAAAAAGATATTGCTCTCATTGTATAAATATTTTATTAGATCTTGCAAGATTGAGAAATGATGTCAATCATTCTACTTTGATTAATGTACTTCATAATTTATTAATTAACAAACCTTTTGGAATGGAAGTGCTAGAGGTTATAGGCCAAAGGAGAATCTCACCAACCTTCTTGAATGGTGTGTATCATCCCCTTTCCTCCTAAGTATATCTTCTTATAGTATCCCTCCTAGAACTTCTTCGTCCACTTTATATATGACACATATTTCATCTTTCATCAACCATTCCTCTAATCCTCTCATACGCATACTTCTCATATTCAACCCACCATCTCTACTCTTATTGTTCCCACTTCTCATCCCACATGTCTTGTTCCTACTTATCCAACTAGTCTTGTTCCTATTTCTCATGTTGCCATCCAATTAATTAAACCCAACCTTTTACACTCCACCCATTATTTTTTATGTTGCCACCTTCACCTCTAATTTGTATCATTGTATCCTATGGATCATCCTTAAAAGGCTTGATGAGATTCAAATTAAATTTGATACTTTACTTCTTGGCAATAAAAAAGGATAAATGTTACAAGTGAAATTAAGCATAATCACTTGAGAGACATAGTATTTTTAAAAATTATATTCAATGATTAAGAATGCTTCTAGATGTTAACTATATGAATTTTTTTTATATCATTTTAGATCACACTCCATGATCCATCATCAAGATGAAGAGAGTGTGATGGATCATGAAGTGTGATCCAAAACATGTAAAAAATGCTCACACAATTAACATCCAAAAGCATTTTGAACATAATCCAACTGCTTTTTAGATTCTTTCATATTCATTTCTTGTTGGTTTGATAGTCTCTCATTTTGAGATATGCAATATTAAAAGGGACCCTATGACATATGAGAGCATTTAACACTACATGTTTGGATTGTCTGTATGATGAGAAGTATCTTTCTATGCTCTTCCCAATGAAGAACTTTTAAGAACATATAATTTAAGGGCTATATTCTCTTTCGTATCGATCTATACATTGCTTTTTAGATTTGGAAAATGCTTTTGTGAATCAATTTAATATTAATATTATTAAAGGTTATCATTTCAAATAAAATGGATTATAAACAATAATCAAATTAGTGCATTCATAATTATATTATTAGATTTCAATCCTTGTTGACTAGGTTTTATCATCAAATTTATAACGATGAGTTACAAGGAATGTTTGTAAAGGTTTGTTACCTCCTATTTAGCAAATTGTGCACCTCAATAATTACTTGTTTCATGAATTTATGTACCAATGTGAAGAATATTTAATTGAAATCAAATGAGGATAATGCACTTAAAAATGGTTCTTCTCATTCATTTTCATCATATTACCTTTGAATTCTCAACACAATAATGGTTTACAAAACCATAATGAAAAAAAAAGAGGTCAAATGCTCATCATGGTGCTAATTCTTCTAATGTTATTACTCTAAAGGCCCAAAATCAAATAATTTTTACTATACTTTGTGGTTCTTTTCATGTTGTCTTACACAGTTTACTTGGTGTTGATATGATTACTCTTCCTCCCAAATGACCATTGAACACTTTAAAGTTTGTGCATAAGGGTCTCAATGATAAAGTATTTTATACTCATAATAGAGTTAATGATCATTTACACAACAATATATGTTTGATTAAGCCATAAGATTCATGGGCTCATTGATAATAAATATGATACATGTTGAGGGAATACATGAATGGGGGCAATCATTTGGTTACTCCCCCAAATCAAATTTAACAAATCTACATAAAAAAAATTATAGCACATAATCAATTGATCTATAGTGTGGATTTATGAGAGACACATTAGCTACATTCAATTTTTGATGGACCAAAGAATATTGATTTACATGATTGTACAAAATGAGTTTGTGGGCATGCTTTATGAGGGTTCTAATTTTTCTACAACTTCTTCTATGTCAACTATTACATTTTTACATGATGAGATTCCACATATGCTTATTATGGCCTATTATATGTTAGAGTTCATATTGCTTAAAAAATAACTAAGGACTATCTAATTGATATTACTTGTCAATTTAATATATGCATAGAAGAATTCTTGTTTGATCATCATTTTTAGTAACAAATGCATGTTTAGGTGTTTCTCTTCAAAAGATTAATGAAATTTTAATTGAGATGGGTTGTATTATTTCATCTTCGGTGTTTTGTCAAAATGAATTTCCTACTTTTTGTTAATATCATTCCTACTTTGAATTGATTCCATGTATTATTGAAAATACCAAAGCAAACAAAATTGAAAACTTCAAGAATTATAGTGTGACACACACAAACACAATTATTTGATTGTATTGATTTCATCGAGATTGTACATTGACTTAAATAGTGGCTTATAAAGTCTTTCATTTTCCTATATAAATTTGTAATTATCCTATAGGAAGCTATTCCCAACAACTAGCCTTGAAACTAATTACTAACACTACTAACATTTAGTATTACTAAATTTTATGTAATTATTTATTTGCCTAACCTATATACTATATGATATAATATATTTCCAATGTTTCCCCCTTTACTAAATCAATCTAAACTAAGGATGAAACATTACATGGACTAAACATAGCAACCCATTTGGAAATATGATGAAACATCTCATCTAAATCTCCCATTCAACTAAAATACACTTTAAACTAATCATGTCGATAGATTTATATAATATCAAACTCTTAAAATCCTCTATACGACATGAGAGAACAAATCCCAACCTCCAAGAATAATAAAAGAAGAACTATCCTTTGAGAACTTTCACCCTCCAAGCATATCAAAATCCCTCCTTAGTGCTTCCACAATGAGAGAGCAATTATCCTGTGTAGGATTTTACTCTCCCCTAACAACACTTATATCTCTCCTCCATTTTTGTGGGAACTAAATCCCTCCTCTAGTGTACAAAAGGAGAAAAATCAACATAGATACACTAATCACACCTATTTCAATGATTACAATATCCATAAAGTAAGTAAATCTAGATACACTAACCACACATTTTTCAAAGGTTACACTAGATCCACAAATACTACCAAATCATTGTTCCAAGAAGGTACACAAATGTGGTTGTGTTTCTCAAATAATCTACCATCTTGGAGTGAAAAATTATCTTGAAATGAGTAAATTCCTCCAAACTTTGATGCCTCAAAGCTCCTATGTGACTTTCTTAGTCTTTAATGAAGATATTCCTCCTCACCACCACGGTGGGGAGAGCCTCCATTATATATTATAAAACCATAGTCTTCTATCTCATGTTCAATTAGCCAGATCTTTATTTATCTTCAACTTTCCATTAACAAGGTCCTTATAGCATTGAATGAATTGTCTAAACATGTCTATATTTCTAAAATTATTGGTTTAGTTATTTTTTGTATCTTTTATATTAAGTTCACTTAGTAATTGATTTTATTTACTTGATTTAGAAATAATTAGCTCTTCTTATCAAGTTAAGTTCACTTGACTTAAGTGCTCTCCATGTTGAGTCCACCACTTATTCACTTGTGGCTAACTCAACTCCTTTAGAAAACTTGCATTTCTAACTTTTTCTCCAAAAATCTATATATTGTATCTCTTTCCTTCTATTTATACACACATTTGAATATAGATAATAGAATATTGGTATTCTCAAAAAAAAATTCTCTTAAATTTAGTCATCTTGGTATTTTGATTTTATAGTAATTTAATATTGTACAATCTTTATTAAATAAAACATAGTATAAAAGAGAGGTAGGTTAATAAAACATAGTGTAAAAGAGAGGTAGGTTAGGTGATTTATTTCAATCTAAAATATTATCTTATCTTTCTTCTCACCTAGGTTTTATAGTCTTACAAAATGGGTATTTTCAAATCACTCACTATAGGAGGCCTTTGAGAAAGAAACTAATTATGTCATTACATTTAGAAGGGAAAATTAGCTAAGATAGGATTTTGTTTCATCCCCATCAAAGATTGTTGAATCAATTTAGTGCATTTTTATCTGTAGGGTTTGAATTTTTTTTTTTTAGGAAACTTGGTTTTCGAAGCACTTTGGTGTGAAAAGGACCCATCATTACATCCAAAGCAACTGTATTAAATGTTTCTAATTTGGACAAAGTTTTAGTAAAAGTATTTTTTTCCCAAAGCACACAAATTAAGGTTGTATGACCTAGGTGAGTATGTAGGCAATTAAATAGAAATTTATTTATTGTATTCAAAAATAAATAAAAGCATTAAATAAATTAAATAAAAATTTAGTTTTTTCAAGAACATAGGAATTATATGTAGAGGGCATGGGAGGATACCACAAGGATGCTAACCCCCTACCATTATAGACATGGTAGGGACTTTCAACCCTCGCTAATCCCTGCACTCCCTAAATGGTAGTTTAAATCAATCAACACTAAACTTCTAACTACCTTTTATTAGTCAATAACTCTATCACTCAGCTATTGCCGCATTTATCAACTCCACCCTCCACCCAAACATGACTCCTCTTAGAAATGGTTTCCCTCTACAATAATACCACTTAGAGTTGCCTCAAACAACATCAAGTTGCTCTAGTGTCACTACTAGAACACCATCAATGCCTAGATACTTAACCACTTATTTGTTACACGCATTTCACTAAAATAAGTAGGAATTAGGATGTATGCTTTTGGAAGTTTCTCATGTTTCTTGATGTTCATGTTGAACTGTGATTGTGTCATACAAGACTCAAGAATAGTGGCAATTTAAGTGTGAGAACTCAACAATATTACAACTTATTGTTTCCTTATTCTAAAAGGAACATGCATCATTTATTGCAAAGGAACTCACTAAATCATTCACCATGAAACATTATGCATTAATAAATCTTTTCTTTATGAAGAAACACATGGTAATTATCTTGTAGGAACTTAAGGCACTATAACATTTGGGGAGATTATCTTATCCTATTCATACCTCAATTGGGATGGATTTTTTCTATGAATTTTCTCTTTAAACATATGAGGGGGTACAATCTCATTGTACATTAGGGTTCTTTTAAATTGTACATGGGTACCTAACATGGCTTGTCTTGTTGGAACTCATTTCCATATTACCTTATTGCAATTAAGAGGGTTCATTGGTGTAATAAATTTGTACCTTTTATATTAAGTATACTTAGTTAATTACTTTTATTTACTAAGGTATATTTAGTAATAATTTGAGCACTCCATATCAAATTGATCTTACTTGACTTAATTGTTCTTTGTGTTATTGGTCCTACCACTTGTTCACTTATAGTTAACTCAATTTAAAGAACTTTCCCTTTTGACTTATTCTCCTAAAGTCTATATATTGTAGTTATTTCCTTCCATACACAACCCTTTGAATATAGAAATAGAATATTTTTATTCTCAAATATGTTTCTTTTTCAATCAAGTATCATATTGTTGTTTTTATCTAGGGTGATTTAACATTGAACATTATTCATTAAATCTAACAAACTTATAAAGTGACATCAAATGTTCTAGTATTTAGGGGGCTTAACACATGGCTATTTTGTAAAAATGAACTCAAATAAAGTTTAAAATATACTAAGGAGGTAATTAATCTAATTCATTAATAGGTATAACCGATCATCCTTCTATTATTACATTGAACAAAGGATGCGAGACCCTAAAGAACTATCAATGGATTCATCTTTTGTCATTTGTATGGGCTTGCTCTTGAACTAGGAACTCAATGGTAGAAATATGCATGGGAAAATAGAAATGGTAATGCCCAAGGATCAATTTATATTAGCATTGGCAACCATGCATCATGGGATCTATTACACATTAAGTCCCTTCACACTCTTTAAACCACACTATAGGATATATATGGAGATATAAATAAATATCCACCCTCAAATGGCCCCACTATGGACATACTTCTCACCCTCGATGATTCTAAGAATCACCATATGACAATGGTACTAAAGACGAGCTTGCTTAAATTGAGAAAGTCTCAAACATTATGATGCTCAAGATATGTTCCTTTAAAGAACTTTCCCTTTTGACTTATTCTCCTAAAGTCTATATATTGTATGTATTTCCTTCCATACACAACCCTTTGAATATAGAAATAGAATATTTTTATTCTCAAATATGTTTCTTTTTCAATCAAGTATCATATTGTTGTTTTTATCTAGGGTGATTTAACATTGTACATTATTCATTAAATCTAACAAACTTATAAAGTGACATCAAATGTTCTAGTATTTAGGGGGCTTAACACATGGCTATTTTGTAAAAATGAACTCAAATAAAGTTTAAAATATACTAAGGAGGTAATTAATCTAATTCATTAATAGGTATAACCGATCATCCTTCTATTATTACATTGAACAAAGGATGTGAGACCCTAAAGAACTATCAATGGATTCATCTTTTGCATCATTTGTATGGGCTTGCTCTTGAACTAGGAACTCAATGGTAGAAATATGCATGGGAAAATAGAAATGGTAATGCCCAAGGATCAATTTATATTAGCATTGACAACCATGCATCATGGGATCTATTACACATTAAGTCCCTTCACACTCTTTAAACCACACTATAGGATATATATGGAGATATAAATAAATATCCACCCTCAAATGACCCCACTATGGACATAATTCTCACCCTCAATGATTCTAAGAATCACCATATGACAATGGTACTAAAGACGAGCTTGCTTAAATTGAGAAAGTCTCAAACATTATGATGCTCAAGATATGTTCCTTTTCATTTTTCTATACCTCTAGCATTGGCAGCTTTTCTACCACCTCTATGGGAATGAGATGGAAGAGATAAACTTTTCCAATAAGGGACCATAAAGCTTCTCAAATTTTGAAGAGTTGAAACCTCAATTTCTCATGATTATGAATATCATGATAGCATGAAATGAGTAGTCATACCAAAGCTCGTGTGGCATCATTATTGAGAAGTGAAATCATCGCATGCAAGAGCACATTATTGCTCAACCAATTGCAATGAGCTTCATTTTGTACAACCCAATTAGCAAAAAAATACCAACTACATTAGACACTTTATACACATGTTTGGTATTAAAAATTGCTTGAATACTTAAGAAAATACAGGGTGTCACCAATAATATGGTTAATGGTCCTACTAGGGGATTGAGACTTAAGAAGGTAATTCATGATGTTAATGGAGTCACCTTTAACTTCCAATTGAAGAATATCCAACTCCTTATCTAAGGAAATCCCCAAAAGATAGTAGAGGCATCCATAAAGTGGCTAGATTGAATTCCCAAGTTTATTGACAAAGCACAAAGAACTCTACCAAAGCAATCTCTAATGACACTCCCAAGCCTAGATCATCTTTATAAACCCCATCAAAGTTCAACTTACAACATGAAATTAAGGGGTTTTTCGAACAAGAGTGTTGAGAATGAGAAACATTAAGGAAGGAAATATGAATATCAACTCCCAATTCCAACCCTCTATAACCTTGGACACAACAAGAGAGACATGGAAATTGTTAAAAGAAGAGGATTTGTCCTACAAATAAAAAGGAAGATCTTGGTTGATACCTTTTAATTTAATTTAATTTAATTTTGTGTTTGTGATGTTTTTCATGTCTTTAGTGGGTATTTAGATGCAAATATGCCTAAAAGTGATTTTGGATACATGTCATGTGGTTCATGCCACTTCTTATTTTGTCTTATATGAGTTTTCTTTTATGTTTTCTAGGCTATGATTTAAGATGAATAAAACTTATGGAGTGATTGGAAACCACTCTTATTAGGTTGATAAAAACATAGCATTTTTTTTGTTTGGTTTACCTTTGGCATTTTTTATTAAAACATGCTTGGTATGCTCCTCATTTCTCGTGTCTTCCATTATCTTTTATCTTTTGGCTTTGTTTAGCTTATACTTTTCTTATTGTCCTTCCATTCTCATCACATCTTGTATTATTCATCTGTTATCGATTGGGTTTTTTTATTATGTGTAATTTATTTTGTCTTGTTTCTAAGTATGTATTTAATTGTCATTTTTATCTATGATCCTCACTATGTTTCCCTATTTGGGGCTTCCTCTTTATGTTATTTATTTTTTATTATTTAACAAGTCCATTTTGATCTACCATAACACTTTCATGACATTATATTATATTTTCATTCTTATATTTTTTATCCATGCATATAGTGATTGCTAAATGATTGCATTTTAGATTACATATATGTATTCTTATATGTTCACATTGAGGTGCAACATTGGGCATATCTTAATGATTTCTATTACATGTTATTTCATAATCACATATTTATGTATTTTCTCATATTTGTTATATGATGATATCGATAACACTAATGCATGATTATTGAGCTTATATGATTATATATTTTCACATATTGCTCATTCCCCTCTCCTCAAATTCCTTGCATCACTATGTATGCAAACAATTTGAGGGACAATATTATATCACTAATATATATTTTTATGATTATGGTTACAATGGATTGTTCTAATTCTTAAACCATCTTTTATCATTTGGAGAATAGTTATAATGGTCCATTAAGTGATCTTACACCTCCTTTATTTTTTATATTGGTCCATTATAGGATCATACACCTCTATTATATACACTTTTGGTTGTTGACATTGGTAGGTATTTTGTTCATGGCTATTTCAATTTTATATATGTTATTGATGAAAATGTGTGAGTACAAGTTTGAAGATAGAGATATTAGTACATAGGGAAAATGCTACATTATCCATATCTATATCCTTTTTATATATTTTTTATTTACTATCATATTTGTTGCTTCTTTAGTTTGTAAAAGATTAAAAATGAGAATGGTCTTAGGGTTAGTTTTAGTGTTTAACCTTGAGCTTATATCTTATTTCAAAATATACTAAATCAATGTTAAGCCAAAAAATAAAAACTATAAATTGTTAGTGTAGATTTTTTATTTTCCTTTACTTGAATTTATGTATTTTTCCTACACATTTGTTTGTCTTTCTTAGTTTGTTAGGAGTGGTTCATTATGAGGGTAGTTGACATATTATGTGAGTGTAACTTCCACCTTATTTCGTAGTTGGAATTACTTCTCCTATTGGTTGCATTTACCTTCTCTCTTATCTATATGTGCATATTCACTTTGGATGCCTTATAATGTATTACATGAGCTTTTATTTATGCATTCTTGATTTGAATTATTTTTATCACATAAAAATTCACATGTTCTCTCATTTATGAATCTCTCCATTTTTCTATTATGATCTTCGATCACTTGTTGAATAGATTTTGTCTAATTTAACTTGCACTAGGTCCTAGCAGTTTCTTTCTTTTTATAGAATCTAACATGGTATCAAAACCTTGATATGTAAGTTAGTTTTATATGTTTTTAATTTTTGTAGATCTTAGTATTGAGAGTTTTTTATGTGAGTTATTTTGGGGCACACTATGTAGCCTTTTAGGTTGCACAATTATGTCCAAGAGGCTTGAAAATTTTAGTTAGGCCTTCATTTCAAAAAAATAGACTTCGAGAAGCTAATTCTCATCTAGGTTTTACATATTTTCTTGATTGAGTAATATAGGTGGTATAATTTTCAAGGCATTTGAACCTACATTTGATTGCACCAATGAGATCAACGACACACAAAACCATAAAATTAACTATAAAATTATTTATTTTGAAGCAAGTTATCTAGTGGGGACTATAATTTTCTTCAATTCATGCATGGTATGAGGAATATTCAATAGTATATTTTGTTTCAAAGTCCAATAAAATTTTGATTGTACTTATTGGAGGCATATTTTATGTACTACACATGATATTCTCATTTCGTAGAGATATAGTTATCTACATAATCCAAGGTAATAGTGGTATGAGGTTTATACAAGGATATTGGTTATTCATAAGGCTATGGTGACATTAATTGGTCCATGCTTAGTCTAGTATTCTTTGGCTTTATTGTAGCCAATTATCCTCTGCACCTCCCTATGTGACATACCCCACAACATCAATGATTTATTACCACCCATTGATGACCCTCTCTCTATCAATAGACCTTAAGTAGTAGTATGCACTCCTTTTCCCATGATCTCCTCAAATTTCTCAATTGTTGTAGTTTATTTGGTGGTTAACCCTACTAATATTAGCCTTATCAATATTGATGCCCTTATCAACAACTATACCTACCACCTATAGGATTCTCTATATTTCCAACCATTCCATATGTAGGAATCTTTAGTCACAATAGAGCCCTTAGGATTGAATTGCACTTTGGCTACATCATTACCCACTTGGTACAATATCACCTACTTCATGATCTCTACTAACACATCATCCTATCACACAAACAACTCCAACATAAAATTGTACGGCCTAATCATCCTAGCATATCATCTACCTATTCTTGTTGCTTATATTTCTAACATCACCATTCATACAAGTAACATCATCTTGGGAACTATGTCATGATGTTGTATTGCTAACATCAACATCCTCTTTGGCCTTGTAGGGGAGCCCTCTTTAGTGGAATGTTCATTTGTTCAACTCAGCTTCAAAGGCTCATATCTATGTCATTCAAATGCCTTTTTAAGTATTTTTTTTTTATTCTAGCTAATTCTTTGGTTTTGTTAGTTTCCAAATTTGACTACCTAGTTTTCCAATACTTTAGTTTTATTAGACATTTTTTTATTTTTTCATAATTTGTGGGAATTAAAACACTAATAAATTTTGTAATCAAACTCTTTTTGATCCCTATATTTTTTTAAGTTGGTATTTTTAAAGATCTAAACTTTTGTGTAATTTCTTGTTCCCATTCTATGAATAATTTGTACGTTTAGATTGGTTTTCCTTTGTGGGATGCTCAAAACAAAGTGTAATAAAACCTTTGCATTATAAACACACTAAGATAAAGTGTCAAATAATGTAATTGTTGGGGAGTCATTGCACTAATTAGTAAAAGGGAGTTACAAGTGTCTTTTTTTGCACTCTCTCATTTTCTTTCTACAATATGGATTAGTTTCCTATTCCTCTTCTTACTCCACATAATTAATTTGAATGGAAATCTAAAATGCTAATTATGTTGAAAAATAAATGATCATTCAATATTACAATGGGTTAGAGCTAGAGCCTATTTTAGATGTAGAGAAAATCAAGTGGAATAATAAGTGTGATGATAAATAGGTTCTTGCCTATCCATAAATCTTGATCTACTCTTCCACATTGATTCTTTGGATTTAAACAATCATAGTTAGACTACTTTAGATAGTTTTTTTGGATAAGATGATGCTTTAAGATGTTGTTAGTTATATATAATAAGCTCCCCAATTTGAGCCTTAGATGTTATGGCATTATATAATATTTTTCATCAAGTTTAGACCACTGAAGCTACAATTAAAATAATGTGAGATTGAATTTAAGAAGACAATTGATCATAAGTGCTCTCTAAGTTCTTGGTTCTAATTACTCATTTTTATTTGTACATTCTCTGCCATAAAGGGTTCTCTTGGGGAAGCATAGATCATGGCTTCTCTTATTCTTAACATTTTTCTACCTCTCACTAGGGAGTAGGATAAGCTTGTCTATATGGGTATTATAAAATCCTCTACGTCACATGCCTTGGTTGTAAATAAGGACACAAATTAATAGAAAGGTTCTAGTGACAAGGACAAGGATAAAAAGGATAAACAAATCCACTACTAAATCATCTAAGACCTCATGTTCAAAAGGTAACGAGCCTAAAAAAGAGAAGCTCAAGTGTTATCATTATAAGAGATCTAGTCATTAATGAGCATAAGTGCTTAAAGAAACAAATTGATCACTTTAAGAAAATTCTTCATAAGAATAGCATCAATGTTCTTGATTTAGTCAAACAAAGTTCAAATGAGGGGTCTTATAAATCAAAGGACAACAATAAGGGGAAGAAAAAGGAAAGGATCTTGTAGTAGTTATAATTTCACCTTTCACTTGGATACTTGACTCATAGTGCTTTGCACCACATGCTTTCTTCACATATTTGGAGCCTTGTTTCATGCTACACATATTGATGAGTGATGACACTCGAGGTATGTGATAGAGGGTATATTGACATGGGTGATGGGGCATTTTAGGAGGTCTTTGTGTTCCCTCACTATCAACTAATCTCCTATTAGTTTATCAAATCACTCAAATTAGTTTAGGCAAACAAGTTGGGTCCATTCTTTATATAGTAGTTATTCATGAGATATATAATAGTTATATAATAGAAATTGGGAGAGTAGATCACCTGTCTTGGTTGTACATGTTTTCTCACTTTGTTCTTGATTCTCATTTGATTGCACTTTTCACTCATTAAGTGAGGTTTGCAAGCTATGGTATAAGAAATTTCGGTATTCACCTACTACTATTTGTAACATCTTAGCTAATAGGGTGCACAATTATAAGGTTTCATTATCTTATCTTTTCTATCAATATTTGTCAAGGATACATCCTTGGTAAACATCTTAAATTTCTTTTTATAAGGTCAAAATCATGGAGGGATACTCATTCTAGAGTTGATTCATAATAACTTATCTATTCTATTTTTGCATCCTTCATTTAACAAGGCTAAATATATCTTGACTTTCATTGATGACTTTTCTAGATATACATGGGCGTACTTTATTTAGAAAAATTCTAAGGTCCTTAAGTATTTTAAGACTTCAAATACTTGTTGAGAAACAAATATGAAAATCCATCAAGGTTCTATGCAAATGGTGGTGAGTGTGTTAACCATCATTTTGAGTATTTTTGTACTTCAAAGGAAATTGATTTGCAACACAATTATATATAGCCCACAACTAAATGTTATGGGTAAGAATAAATCCTTCAAGGGAATGGTTAATTGTATGACTAGCTCAATATCTTACACAACAATACTCGATAGAGGCCATTAATATATAGAACCATGTTCCTCACAAGGCCTTGAAGGGGTCCACTTCTTTTGAAGTTTGGAGAATTCAAAAACTCATAATGAAACATTTTAGGGTTTTTGGTTCTCCAACTTGGGTCCACATTTCAACATAGAAATATAAGGTTGTGGATATGAAGAGCAAGCTTTGTATCTTTGTGAGCTACCCTAATGATGTTAAAGGATATTAAATTATCCACACTACACATGGCTTATTTATTAAGATAGATGTTAGATTTGAGGAGGGCTCTTTGAGTTCTACTTTTAACACTTATCCTCCATCTACAATCACATTGTATTCACTTAAGATTGATGACAACACTTTTGAGGATTTAAATCCACCAAGACACATTCCTAAAAATGAGCATTTGTCTTCCTCCGCTTCAACTATTGAGAGGGATGATGAGGATTCACCTCTCTCCTCTCCTAAAATTTATTTTAAGGTTGAGGAATCTTCTCTCAATTCTATAGCTTCTAGTCCACTTCAAGCTAGATAGACTCTAATTTTTTTACTCTCAAAATCAATTGGGTGCTTTCTCAATTAGGCATGGCTCCAATTCCTTCTCTGACACATTCTAGTGTGAAAGAAGGGTGAAATTAAGGATCACTAACACAAGACACAAACTCATTACCTCTTTTAATCTGTCAAATGTAAGTTGTGCACCCTCAATCCACATCAAAGCTCTCTTCTTTAGTAAGTCAATTAGAGCGCAACTAGTTGGAAGAAACCCTTAACAAAACACATAGTAGCTACAAAGGCTAAAGAATCCTTGCAATTGTGTCAAAGTCCTTAGGGGAGGCCAGCCTTGAATTGCTTTGATCTTCTCCATGTCCACCTAAACTCCCTTTATGTTGAGGATGTGACCTAGATACAAGATATTTACCATAGCAAACTCACACTTTGACTACTTGGCAAATAGTTTTTGTACCTCCAAAATTCCCAACACTTCATCAATGTGTTGTAGGTGCTCCTCCCATATCCTACTATAGATCAAAATGTCATCAAATAAGATAAGGAAAAACTTTCTTAGTTTCTTGCGAAAAATCTTATTCACACATGACTAGAAGGTTACTAGAGTGTTTGCCAAACCAAACGACATATGACCAAAAACTCAATGCCCATAGTGACATCAAAAAGTTGTCTTGTGAATATCCTCCTCTCAAACTCCGATATGAAGGTAACCCAACCGAAGATCTATTTTTGAGAAATAAATTGCTTCATGAAGCTCATCTATCAATTCATCGATCTCAAGAATGGGGTTTCAATTCTTGATAGTTTTGTTGTTCAATGCCCTATAAGGAATTTTATTGTCATCTTTCTTCTTTACCAAATCTAAAGAGGAATCAAAGGGACTTGAGATGGGTTTAATGTGCCCTATTTCCAACAGTTTCTTAATTGCCTTCTTTTATTTCCTCCTTATGTCTCCTAAGGTGGCAATAGGGAATAGTAATGATGGACTTAGCATCCTCCAACTTAATGGCATGCTCAAAGCCTCTATCTGACAATCTCCCTAAAGGAATGTTGTTGAATACTTTACCATGCTTGTCCAAGATACTCTACACATCCACATGATAGGCCTTCTTTCCTTTGGCGAGTTTGTGAGTCACCAAACATTGGGTTGTCCATGTTGCTTTCTTGTGGCAAAAAATCCTCTCCATTCTCTTAATTGGTGCTTTATTTGTGACTCCCAATAGTAGAATTTGTTTTCCCTTTGACTAAAACTTTAATTCCATGGTCTAAATGTTGTGTGATCTCTCTTAACAAGTACACCCACTCGATACCTAGGACCATATCCATGTCTCCTATGTCGACAACATAAAAAATCATCCTTCATATCATATCATCCTGATGAATATTCAACTGAGAGATATTTTACTGCATTGGATGGTGAA
This sequence comes from Sequoia sempervirens, assembly GCA_007258455.2. Taxonomy (NCBI): domain Eukaryota; kingdom Viridiplantae; phylum Streptophyta; class Pinopsida; order Cupressales; family Cupressaceae; genus Sequoia; species Sequoia sempervirens. Next base: position 55,769 of record VDFB02027827.1, on the reverse strand, counting down.
ACAATTGACCACCATTACACTAAACCCTTAAAGTCCTCCATCTTGAGGCCTTGCTTGACCATCAATCCCTCATCATTGAAGTTATGAATGGCACTTGTGTTAATGAGTACAAACATCCTTTGACCTCAAAGAACCCACAAATGCAAAAGGTGTTGTACCTTGGAGTACCAAAGAGCATGGAAAGAGTGCCTCCCACCATGGCTCCTTCCTCTTTTGGTTGGTATTCCTCTACAACCTCTTGTTTGGGTTCTTCACTCTATAATTTGGGCTCCTCAAACCTCGATTCATCATTAGACCTTACTCTAATGTAATGCATTTGTCCTTTCCCAAGACATCTATGTCTAGGTGACCATTGCTCCTTGCAACTAAAACATAGCTTCTTCCTCCTCAATTCACTCCTCACCACAATGTCTAGACTTGATGGGAAACCCTTGGTTTGCTATACATTTTTGTGAAAAGGCTTCTTTGGAATGAAGGTTTTGGTCTAGAACTTATTCAACATTAAAGTCTCTAGTGCCAAAGCCTGCTTGATTGTCTCTTATAAGGTGGGCGGTTCTAAAGTCTTGATCAACCCCTTGAGATATTTAAGTTAACCCTTCAATGAAGACCATAGTCAGTATTCTCTTTGTGATGTCTGGCACCATTATCGACAAATTTTGAATCTTTGTTGCATAGTTCTCCATTCAACCACACTATTGGAGTTGAGTCAAATCTTTGAGATAATCTTCAAGATCCTTTCAATCAAGCCTCTCAATCAAAAGTTTGCAAAATTCATCATATGAGGTGATGGATCTATGACCTTGAGTGATCAAACCATGGTAACACCACTCATGTGCAGTACCCTCTAAATGCAAGATGGCAAACTCAATCACTTCATCTTCGATCATTGGTTTGAGGGACAATATGTGTAGCTTTTCTACCCACACACGAGTTGAGTAGTTATTAGATCTATCATAGGGAGAGAGTATCAACTTCCCCAAAGGTTGTTGCACATTTCTTTGATGGGCTTGCAACCTAGGTTCAAGTCTATAACCATTTTAGAACTTCATTTCATATAATTGGTGAGTGATATTTCACTTCAAAACTCCACAAGACGAGCTCTGTATTTTGCATGGAAAACCCTAATATCATCCAACAATGAGTTTTGGGCTTCAAGCTCTAGAGCCTCCACCTCTTTATTCAAAAAGGTAGGCCAAGTAGGTCTTGCAATTGAAACAAGAACAATCGTTTGTGTGTGGCTTTGAGTGGCATCGAGATTATTACCCTCAAAGGAACTTGATTCACCCATCAATTGTTTAGGAATGTTCATGTCAATATCCATCTTGCAAAGCAACTATGCCATCATATCGATTGTTAGATCAAACATTTTTCCAACCCAATCCTCATAGTTGTCATCTATGTTTGTTCTCCTCTCTTTCAACCAAAATGTTATACTTTGCAATGGATTCTATGAGAGATGATTTAGTCTCTAAACTATCTACAGATTGGCTTGGTTTCCTAAGCTCCCTCAAGTGATATCTTATTGCTCTGTCAATGTATCTCATAATACTAAAACATTCAAAGTTGAACTATGAACACAAGCTAGCAAGATCACCAACTTTAATACCACTGTAATGTCTCAAGCCAAAACAATAATGCAAATCCTATTCATAACCTTCCACAAACACTTAGTATTTGGATAACAACACTATTAGGCCCTAGTATTCAATCAAATCTTACACAAGTCATATTCAAATTATTGCTTATGGATTAGGAATATCATTACATTTCAAACAACAAATGGCAAACATAACCCTCCATCTTCTTATTACAATGAATAACAAATAACATGTGTAAATCCAAATCTCTTTCTTATTACAATAATGACTTTATCACATTCAAATGGTTTTGCAATATCAACTACAACAACAATTCATATCCACAATAATGACAACAGATCAATATAATGTAGTTGGAGCATGTGTCCAATGAAGCTCAAATACAAACTTTGTATAAGATTGTCATCGAAAACCATTAAGGTTTCCATCCTCTTTAGTTTCAAAAATCAATGAGACTCTAATTAATAGTGTCTAGCATCTTAGGATTCCTAGCAAACTATTAATTAGTCTCATTGATCTTTGAAACTAAAGAGGTTTTTGTTTTGGGGCTTGCTCCCAATTAAGGAGCTTATGCTCTAAAAAAATAGTATAAGGAACTAGCAAAGACTACTATAACTTCTCAAGCTTCACATTTTCCATGCAAAAGATATTGATTTATTTTGTTGTTCCAAAAACAAATTTGCTAATTTCTTTGACACAAGAAACCACTCGATGAGGATAATTTGTGACAATTTTAAGTGCATCTTGTGGAAAACCTTGCTAAATGTATATCATCTCTTCTTCAATCATTGGTCAACCAAATGTCTATTGATTGCACCATTTTTGTTTGTCACCCTTCATTAAATCATGTGTCACAATATTTGGGAAGATATCCTTATGAAATGGTTTGTCTTATCCACATCATGTCAAAGCTAAACTCATTTCCAAAATTTGGACTCTGATTCCTCATTGCCAATGGTGTAAAAAATGGAACAAACGGAAATTGTAAGCATAGAAGCCATGAAAATCCGAGTTAATTATAAAATTTTAGGAAGTAGCAAGGTAACTCCTCTAGCTTGCTTACAAAATACTTTTAAGAAGAAAAGTGGTTCTTAGCATGAGGTTTATAAGACCAACTTCAGAAGCAAAGCACTACATAAGACAAAGTTGGAACCTAGCCTCTTGAACTACAAGATCCTAGATAAGCCATATTAAATTTTAATAAAGTAGTCAACCAAGAGGAAACAATTATCTTTCTTTTTTCAAGTGATTGAGCACAAACTATCAACATAGATGAACTCATTACACTCAATGCTAAATTAAGGATGGCTCTTAGAAAAAGCTTTAATGAAACTCCTTTGTGTGGAGCATTCAAAGCTATCCAAATGGACTATGCTCTACTAAAATGCTTGTCTTAGAGGGGTATTGAATGACATTCTAAATTTGAACTCTAAGCCTAAAAGTTAAGACTTGTTTCATGTTATAAGGAATTAGAAAGTAGAAATGGAATAAAAAATAAATGAGAATCATTTTAGATAAGGACATTCAACCATCCCTAGATGAATAGAGGGAGGCCAATGAGGCCAATGATCAATACTTCATCTAGCTATCTAGCCAAGATCCTATTCTTGAAGTCAACTTATTTGTTCTTGTAATAAGATGATAATGACCATTGTTGATTTTGATCAATCTCTTGGAATCTCTAACACAACACATATGATGTGGTGTATTCAAAGCAATCTAATAGTTTTTCTAGTGTAACTATTTTATCATTTAATTCCTTTATAAGCAAGATCACTTGTGTTGAAGACAAGCAATCGAAGGATTAAATCAATTATTGTCTCTTGTGATTTTCTTCCCAATATTGAGCATGGAAAAATAGTAATTACAAATGACTATAATGTTGGAATTGCTAAGTGTGGCTTATTTTTATGTCTCAAATATGGTACTTATCATAATTAAAATGCACACATCTAAAGAAATTGAGGATATTACTTGATCCAAGGTCAAATGTGTGACAATAAATATGAATGAAAATGAAAGTCAATAAAAAATTAGCCTCCTTTTCCATCACTTTCAAAAGTCCAAATGGTGCATTGTTTACTCACCCTATGCAACTCTAGCTCCACCTCAAAGCGTGCATGGTCAATCTTCTTCAAACCTCATTCTCCATTCCTTTGAGTCAAACAACTTAGCCAAAGTGAAAAGAGCAAAAATGGGGCCAAGAGACTAGTAGCTTGACATCAATTATGTGCATAACTTCAATTATCATTTTACCCTTTTTTTGCAAGTCTTTTACCTTAATGAAATCAATATTATGTTTTGGAAAATTGAAATCAAATAAATGTGTTTAATGTCTTGCCTTGTTTTATCTCAAAGAAATTTTAGTAGGAACTATAAATGACTATCCTTGGGAATTAGAAGCAATGCTATTTTATTACAAAACTTTTCCCTTGTGAATGTTTTGATCTCTATTTAACTTGCCATCCACAACCCTTAACATTATTCATTCAAAACTAAACAACTTCATTGCCAACAACTGTAGTAGTTGATTTCCTTAGCAAAAAAGCATATAGAAGCCCATTAAAATAAACGTACTACAAATATAACAAAGCACACTGAGAGTAATCCAAAGAGCACACATATTTGTTCTTATAGTATATGTGCTTAGCACTTCTCATACATGAAAAATAAACCAAGAATTATTCATATTTCACTAGACAATGTAAACCTAAGCTATGCAATGAGGTCAAAATCTTAAACACAAATAATAAAGATATGGGACATGAGCATATTAAAACAAATCCCATGTCCTTAGTAGGATATATTTATTGGTTTTTTTTCCAAATGGATGGCTTAGGAGAAGGGAGCACATGAGAAACAAAACAAAAAATGCATAAAACTTAAGACTAAGTTATGCATCAAACTCGCCTTGCATACACATGACACTAGAGCATTTTCAAACTACAATGGACTCCATCTCTTTCATACTTAATCTGCCAATGCATGCACCAACATGCACATCAAAAGCAAATTGAAGGGCTAGTTTATGCTCATTGGCTAATTTCTACTAAGTTTAAAAAAAACATATAGCTTTCATAGTTGACCTACCAATGCATGCACCAACATGCACATCAAAGGAAAATTGAAGGGCTAGTTTATGCTCATTGGCTAATTTCTACTAAGTTTAAAAAAAAAAAAAAGGAAAAACATTAACTATGTTTTTATATAAGAGTAAATGATTCCCCAAAATGTAATAAATTATATGTTTTACATCAATAAGTAGCCATAATATTTATGTTTCCTATTTCTCAAAACAAAAGAATTTATCAACTATTAGTGGACTCTTCAAAATCATAGTAACCATGTTCGTAAACAATGGAACATGAAAGGTTTTGCAAAACAAGAAATATGTTGAAGGAAAGAAATATTGTAAAAACAAGAATAAGCAACTTAGAGAACTGATTTCAACCAAAAAAAATCCTAAAGCATATAAAACTTCTTAAGAGTTTATAATAAGTAGTAGTTTAGGTTAAACGTAGAAGTTATACAAGTGCTTTAGAACAATATTAAAAATTAATAAATTTTGTTCATTTTCTACTTACAGTTATGTGACACAAGGTGCATGATATGTTATATCCGTGGCAATTAAGAATCATTTCTACTTCCATTTCCACAACAAAATATGCCTATAGTTTTCAATATTTCAACAGTAGTATTGCTAATCATGTAAAATAAAGTCGAATAAATTATTCTATTTCTGCTAGAAGCTCCTAGAAATTTAGATTTATCTTTCTAAAATTACCTCGATATGGTAAGAGCCCTAACTACTATAATAACTATTGTTGCATCCATGGCAACTAAGCATCGTTTCTAGTTCCATTCCCAAAACAGAAGATATCTAACAATTTTCAACTGTTTAAAATTAGCATTGACAAGTATGTAAAACAAAATCAAATAATTATTCTTCTTTGCCACAAACTCCTTGGAAATTTAATTTGCCAAGACTACCTCAAAATGGTAAGAGCCCTAATTGCTATAATAACTATTGTTGAATGTTCACCTAACTAAGGTTTTTTCCTGTTTATGTTGATTCAACATTATTTCCATTTTCATTCTGATAATTTTATGTCCATTACATTAGTTTCATCGTCTTGTCACTTATGTTGTTTAAACTTCAGGTCTTTAATTCTCTTTGCTGCAACTTTGATCTATTTTAAATTTTGTCTATAGCTTGAAATAACTTTTGTCTATAGCCAATCAAAAGCAAGTCTCAATTTCATAAAATAAAAATCAAATCTTTTCAAGAAAGCTCATTAGTTGTCTCTACTTTGCAATGCAAATTTCCAATAAAAAGGTTGGAGTTTGATTAGCAGCTAGCTTAATATATTTTTGAAGGTAGTTTTGCATTTATACTCTGTAAACATTCATCCTCTTGTTTCGCTGAAATGTGTATATCTAGATCTAAAATTAAATAAGATAGAGGTGCATAACCACCATCGTCCAATTCATTGAAGATTTCAATTAAGGTGGTGTACATAAACAATCGATATTTTCAACAGACTTTTCAAGTATGTCAATTAATATTTTAGTTGCCAGATTATAGATCTTCAACTCGTTTGAAAAGCTGAACATGGCTAATTTTGTTGTAAATTTATATTGTTGCTCAAAATCATTTTTATGGGGAAAAAAATTGTTTTCCTTCTTCCACAAAAAAGCATAGCCAAGTATTGCCAAATGTGGACAATTCATGAGCTTTCTTTAAAAAGCCCTTGATCCTTTTCTAAAAAATAAAACTTAGGTCAACAACAAAAACTGTTTGAAACTTCCTTCTCCAAATTGAAATGGCTCACGATTCCAAGCATATGGAATGAACATGTAATTCAAATATCACCACAGTAGTAAAGTTACCAGTCAAGGAAGCTAACTAAATAGAAATGATACTATGAGAATGAAGATGGAATGATGTTAAGTGAAGATTAAGACTAGAAAAACAATATCTGAAATTGAAAAAACAGGGAATAGTAGTTATTATTGCAGCCAAAGTGCTGACTCTAGAATAAAAATCTTGGAGAGGAAAATTATGGTTCCACAAGAATATATTGGCAAACAAACATTTCTGTAATTAAAATAGCTTATCCTATTAGTTTTATTTCCTATAGTTAGAAACATAATTTTAAAACAAACAATTGTTGCACGACTTATCTTCTGGGAAATCGAAGTATAAACATTGCTTAATTGCCTTGTATACTATACATTATGCACTCTACATATTGAATGACTCTAAATGGAAAATTAGCTAACTTATCCATTGTTAATCTCGGTTCAAATGCTCACCCAATAATAAGGTGGTTAGAAGGAAACCAAAAAAACAAGGCGGTAATCCCGTACAGCCCTATGGGCCAAGCTAAACTTTGATGAAGTGTAATGTCCCCTATTTGGTATACTTAGAATTCTGCCCAAAATCCAGAAGCAGGGTAATCACATTCTGCCCAAAAATCGCAATTTTCAAGTAGGAGACATTTTATTAAATTACAATTCCTGATAGACGCTAGTTTTGCCAATGATTCATAATATAATAAATTAATTGATCATTATTTGACATATATATATTGATCTAGATGAGTAATTCACAATGCTGATTCTGAATTATTATCCCCTCAATAATTCTTCATTGGGGGAGATTAGAGAAGGAAACTCAAGAGAGTGCTAGGAGTCTTTCCTGCTTAGCAAGGAATCTCTCCCCCTCAATCATATACTTCCAGCTCTAGGAACCTCAAGAGAGTGCTCGGAGTCTTTCCTGCTTAGCAAGGAATTTCTCCCCCTCAATCGTTGAACTTCCAGCTCTAGGAACCTCAAGAGAGTGCTAGGAGTCTTTCCTACTTAGCAAAGAATCTCTCCCCCTCAATCGTTGAACTTCCAGCTCTACTTCCCATGAATAAATTAAAGAGGCCTTAATAATTTATGATCAGATTGATAATGCAATATGAACTACAACTATCAACCATCGTAGAGGTTGGAAAGGAAATCACAGTAGGGTGCCCAGAAATCCTCCTATCTAAAAGCCCAAGAGCGGACACTCGCCCTCTTGGCCACAAGTGGCAGGCACATTGGACATCCAGCATGTGGTGGTCTACTTAGGATGGCATTCTCATATTTGCTCCCTTTCCTTGCATTTTCTCTTCTCCTCCACATGATTACTTAGTGTAAATCAAATGAATCAGAATCTATTATCCACATTTATATTAAAGCATCATTATCGTATAATCATGTGTGTGTGTATAATCGTGTGTGTGTATATAATATATATCATTTTCCTATTCCAAATCACATTTCCTTCCTCCATACTGCTGCTTATCTGAATGCAGACTTATTTCTAATTTATTTCTATTCCATGTTGTTCCTTTACTCGAGAATATATTCCAGATTTCATTTATTTTCCATTCCATGATTATATCTGTTGATGTAATCCAGACTTCGAATTTTTATTATCCTTTTTAAATTTTTTCTATTTTTCTTCCTTTCTCAATTCATACATATTTTAATACTTTATGAAGAGATATATCCCTTTGGAAAGATGATGACCTTTCAAACAATCATGACTCCACTTCATTACCAATTCTGCCTCTTTCAAACTGATTGCAGCCTTTCTCAAAAATATATATATATATACATTTCCTTCCTCCATACTGCTGCTTATCTGAATGCAGACTTATTTCTAATTTATTTCTATTCCATGCTGTTCCTTTACTCGCGAATATATTCCAGATTTCATTTATTTTCCATTCCATGATTATATCTGTTGATGTAATCCAGACTTCGAATTTTTATTATCCTTTTTTCTATTTTTCTTTCCTTCCTCAATTAATATCACATATTTAGCCGATAGGTTATTATACCGGGGAACTCCCACTGGAATTCCCCCAGTCTGACACTCTGACGGTGGAAATGAATTGACGGAAATTGAGCATGTAAAGTGACCGGGTCAGCTGCAATCTCACTGTTTCAACTTTGACCTTCGCGACTTACACACAGCTACTTCATTTCTCCCATCCGGTGATACAGTTCGCTACTTTCCTCCTCGCGGAATTCAAATGCTGCACGGTTCTGCCCCCACCATGTTGAGCTGGAGACATGGCTGCCCGAAGACGACTGTTCGCCGCTGGCGCTCATGGAATGCCCGCTGGGAGACGCCCCTGCCTTTCAAAAAGATTAACAATGAAAAGGTAGTCAATTTCTTTGCTTGTGGATTTGGGTTACTGTATCCAGAGACTCCGGAGCATACCTGCTCTGCAGAGGAACATTTTAGAAAACTGAATTTCGCTCGCATGCATCCAATTTGGAGCAATGGATGAGGGCTAGGGTGCTGCATGGTTTCAAGTAGAGAGGCTTAATTGCCCAGGGCCAAAAAGTCTGCTTTAATTTTTCTCTCCCCTGTACCAGCTCAAACCCGGCAGAGTTTTATCATTTTCCTAGGTCGACATGTGAATGGCAAAAAAATTTCTGTTCGTTGACGTACACGATAGCCCAAAAATTTGCTCAGTAGAAGCTTCTGTCGCTCCTTATATTGCGAGGGAAAGACAATTCCCTAAATTTGTGACAAAAATGCCGTGTGGGCAGGAGCGTTTTGTTTGAATGTCAGCTGCACTTCTAGACCATCAGCTTGCAGACAGAAACTGGGGAGCGATCTGGTTTCAGACAGGTATCGTCACTTACAGATGCTTTGGCATGTTTCATTTCACAGGCGAAATACTTCATGGATTGAGTGGATTCTGTAATATTCATTTTGTGTTTCAGAATTGCCCATTAACGATATTATTGGAGATTAATATTAATGGCATTTTTAAAGTTTAATTAGTTGTGATGGGTGAAGAAGTGAAGAAATACTGCATCTTATCAACACAAAACATGTACAAATAAATGTAAAGTTTCAAAGATTACCTTGATATACAAACTGTAATCAAACATAAACAAACACAGAAGTATGAAAAATCTAATCTTACACAGAAGGTATTCTTTGAAATGCCGAATTGGTGAATGATTTGAGCTTATCCCAGGTGCATCCGATTGTGCCCTTGATGCACTCCACGGGTTGTTTCCCCTCTGCCTCTTTCTTTTCCACTATTGGCTCAAAGGATTTTTCACCTCCTCCTCTTTAGACATCACAAGGAAAATTGCAACCGCCATGAATACCAGAATTGACATTTTCACCTGCCATCCAAAATGAACCATCTTCACAAATTTCCTCTTCTGAATTATTTCTCTTAACTTAACTGAGCTTAGCATTAAAGAAAAGCATTCGCTCTTATGTATATTTGTTCTACTCCTTATTATTTCGACACGTATACTAACACCTCTCAAATCCTTTGGTGTGTATGATGTGGTTTGTATCATGCCACGTGGTTTGGCTGGCAATTTTCTTTGACAAAAAATGTAAAGAAAATATCAATGCTACCAACAAAGGTGTTTGTATTTGTGGATGTCTATTCTTAATTATACTGGTCGGTCAAAAGTAGATAATTAATTAATATCCTTTAATGAAATTATGTTGATTATTTGATTATTGAAAGTTTAAGTGTTAGAGAGATGTAGGTTGTGATATTATCAATTATTATTATAGTATACAATTCATAAAATCCAAACAATAAACAAATAGAAAAATGAAAAACTAAAGTTGTATAGGAAGTGTTGTTTTTGGAATGAATTGGAGAGGAGGGTAAAGAAGTAGAGAGAGAAGGATAGAGAAAGATAGAGGAGGGAAAAGAAGTAGAGAGGAGGGTAAAGGGACAAAGGGAGGTAGAGAGGGATAAGTGAGATAGAGATAGGGAGGGAGAGAGACGTGGAATAGAAAGAAGAAGAGAAGGAAAGAGAGCCAGAGAGAGAGGGGGGGAGGGAGGGAGAGGTAGAGAGGGATAGGGGAGATATAGAGAAGTAGTGGGGGGAAGGAGAGCCAGAGGAATGAGAGGGAGAAGGGAGGAGGAAGGGGAGGGACAGGATATGGAAGGGAAGGAGAGTGGAAGGGGGGGAGGGACAGGGACACAGGACATGAATGGAAATCGTGAAATAATGTGGGCTCAACCTTATCAAGCGTAAGTATTGCACCTCATTGGGGTGCAAGTGCTAGTTTATATCTTATGAAGAGATATATCCCTTTGGAAAGATGATGACCTTCTCAAACAACGCGACCTTACCTTCATTACACACTTCTGCCTCTTCAAAAGCCTCTTCAAAAGTGATCACAGCCTTTCACAAATATAAATGTTATCTTATAATGAAGCACTGCCTCCTTTTTTATTAACTATCCTTTGTTAATAATGATCACTACCTTAATTAAGGATCGTTGCCTTACAGAATATAATCATTGCTTTTCTTTTAACCTTAATCACTGCTCTTTCCGAATGAGATATAATCATTGTTCTTTATATGTTAATCGCTTCATAATATATAATAGTCGCTGCCTTTTGTTGCTTATCATTTTCTCCTTTGGTGGTAAATCTATATGATGATATCTATTTTGGTGCCAATAATAAAGTCGGCCATAATGGTAAAGTCCGCCATCATAAACATTTAGTTTTGATTTATTTATTTTTAACTCTTTCAAGGTGAACACTAGGCATATGAAGAGATCGGCCTATATAGAAGTCGGCTGCATTTAGACTGCCTTCAATATATATTATTTTATGTTTTATATTAATATGATAATATATTTTTATATTATATTATAATAATTATAATTATAATAATATTAAATTGTTAAACATTTATATTTATATTATATTGTTATTTTTTTTATTTTTTTTATTTTTTTTATTTGCTTGCAATTTCGGGGGCATGACATGAAGATCTGGAAACCATGGTGATTCTTTTGGGATAGGAGAAATGTGTCAAAATTATGAAGGTAACTTCCTTTTTTGGTTTAGTTTAGGATTGGGGGTGACAACTAATAAATAAGTCGAAAGAATGTGATTTTGTGGGGCTTACTGTTAGGTAGGGATAAACACGTCCATAAAATTATTGTGGAGACAAAATATCAGATTTTAATTTTTGGACAATAACATAAATTCAATGAAAGACATGGGTGACTAGGAAAAAATGGTCAGGGTCATGCGCTAACTTTTAAACTTTTTTGACAATTTCCAAGTTAACTAAGTTCCAATAAAAAGTAATTAGGCAACCAATCTTCTTGCCAAACACACCTCTTAATTACCTCATAGGAATGAGATCATGTATGGCATGGATTTTGCCTCCTTGAGCAAGCCTACAGCATGCCTCTATCCTACCATTGATGATGTAGGAACTCCTAAGAGCCATACCACCTTCGATAAAGAGGATTACATTCAAAACTATAATTTCCCTGAGGAATGAATGATAAGAGGGTAATTATTGTTTAAACTCTTCCTTCGATTTCCAAGTTAAGTTGTTAACAAAGTTCCAAGAGAAAGTAATTGGGAAACCAACCTTCTTGCCAAACACACCTCTTCATTACCTCATAGGAATGAGATCATGAATAACATGGGTTTGGACTCCTTGAACAAGCTTACTAGAGTAGGTCTAGATCCTATTATTGAAGATGAATTCCCATATTGAGGACCACAATCCCATTTAAGCCACTTCCTAGACCCTTTCCTAATGTATGATAGATGAAGACAAGGCTCACCTTGGATCAAATAAGAAAAAAACTGGCTTTCAAGAGAAAGGAGGTAGAACAATTGAAGAGAAACTGCCTGGGGCTTCTGGACACCCAGGGGGACTTCACAAATGTTAAAAATGGCCATCACTGACAAGTTTGACCACAATTGAATCTGTCAGTCAAACAGACTGCAGGTGAAGTGTCCAGCCACAATCAAAACTGTCGCTCACAATAAGAACATGCAGGCAAAGCTAAGGAAGTGGTAGTTAGTTGGAGCTTCTAGAAAAATCTCGCTTCTTTGATTATTTCTTGAAACTGAAGGAAAAACTATAACAATCCCCTTGTAACTTGCAGAAGGGGTTCCTTTCATGTTATTTGACTGAGCTACACATTTAAGGACAGCCTAAGAAATTTGTATGGGTGTTAGTGCAATTGGACAGTCTGAGAATAGTGGCCTTTTTTTGTTATAGATGTTTGGATGCCAATTGCATTGTAAAATGTCCATGAAGGTTTGAAGGAGGCAGTAAGCCACTTGTAATCAGCATTTGGAGATATGGCCAAAGGGGATTTGATTCTGTAGGAGTTAATGGTGACTCCCAATACCCCTAGGAATAAGGGCTAGACCAAAATATCTTCCACAAGAGAAAATGGCAAGAATAGCTTGCTATTATTATGAATACAAAATTGATATAAATCTTATCTAGACAACTAAGACTTCTAGAAGATAAATCTTATCTAGACAACTAAGACTTCTAGAAGATCACCTAGGACCTAAGTAAACTTAACGTGTGAATAAGTCACCCTAGCTAGGATTAGCTAGGTACACAACATTTGTTCACACCAACACCCCCCTTTAAATGCAACTTAGCGAGTAGATTATTATGCAAAGGTGCAAAACATGAAAAAAGAGTATGGGTCCCAGCTACGAGAACATGTCAGGTACCCATTTACAAATGCAATCTCACACAAACGGAGACAAGAAGAAAACCCAGTGGAACAAAACTCCTCTCCAAAAGAGAGAAGAGAAACAAAGAAAGATAATGTATGGAGGACTCAATGATATCCCCCAAGGACTACGTCCATCATGTATATACAATCAATGACCCCCCATAAGAGGGAAAAAAAGAGACAAGATATTCCCCCCATAATGAAGAAACTTCAATGCCGATGAAGAATGCCTGAAAATAAAAGATGAGACAACTAAGACTTTTAGAAGATCACCTAAGACCTAAGTAAACTTAACATGTGAATAAGCCCCCCTTGCTAGGATTAGCTAGGTACATGACATTTATTCACACCAACAAATCCCACTCTTCTAGAGCTTTCACCCACATTGGGTTTCTCCAAGTCAATGTCTATATTGTGCTTCAATTTCATGCCATGCTTACTCTATTTTACTATCTAGTTATCTTCCTTAATGCTGTTTTGTTGAGACAAAAACATTTCTAAGATTTTTAGGATTGTCATAAGCAAGTTTCCCTTCTAGAACAGCAAGCTGTTCAATCTTTGATTGATTGGAGCACTTAGATCAGCGTTGATAAAGCAAGAAGTGGAATATCTGCCCTGTTTACGAATCAGGGCCACTCTTCAAATGGTGAAAAAGAACACCTAGGGAAAAATTGAGTCATTGGTTGTTGACTTGTATCTCATTAGCACACAACTCTCATTATCCGATATTTGTGTTGGATCCTAGTTTGTCAAACAAGCCTCAGGCTTTTCTCAAGCAACCTGCAGAGGGGATTTCTGCTACTAATTTACTATGTTACTGGTTCTGTGCACAGGGGCCCCAGATCAGTGTCTGATCTGCCCCTGGTTTGGGATCCAGTACAGTCCAGCTGTGGAGTCGTCCAGGCGTGTGACTTTTCCTCTATGGATTCATCTTGGGAGAACCTGCAATGGATCCTGCAGTAAAACACAGTTTTTTGACCAAATTCACTCAGAAAAAATGCAGTTTTTAAAAAATAAAAACTAAAAATAATTCCATCTGACATTGATGTTGTCATCTGTAGCAGGTTTTCTTGTCGACATGGTCTCCAGATACAAGGCTGAAGGTCCAATTGCACACTTCTCTACTCTGGCACCTGCATATGCCTACACTTATGTTTCTGGAAGCAAGTCAAGCTTTAACCATGCTGCCTTATCCTTGTCTGCCTTCAACTTATGCTTGAACAGCTGGGTCTGAGGCCTCAAATGGCAGATGCTATTTGCTCAGTAAAATGAATGGCAACACGGATGTTGGAATTAACAATATTAAAAACAATGTTTACTAAAGGAGCTCAAATAATCAAACAGTATATGCATACAGTATATCACAATTTCTGATTCATTATCAAGAGCTTGGAGTGCATGTACAGCATCCTGGACAAGAGTTATTTAAGCCACTTTAGGCAATTCTATCAGAAATAAAAACCACATGTTTTACCTTTTTAGCACCTTTAAAGTGACAATACAAAGGGGTTTACAGCTTTTAATACTAAATTGGAGTCCACATGATCTTATAAAATAATAAGACTTTTATGGTTTTGTTTAAACTTTATTATATCAATATTCTGAATTTATTTATTTTTATGTTGCAATTTGTATTTATTTATGATTTTTATATGTTTTTCTATGGATGAAACAAATCCCAAATTTCTTTTGACCAAATCCGCAAACCAAACCAGCAACCCAAACTAGGTGTCGGATAATATTACATCAATAGATTAAATTAGATTAAATAAATAGTGTAAGCTAGGTAATAGTTAGTAATTAGTAATCATAGTTAGTTATTCCCGTGAGAAGGTTGGTTTGATACAGGAAAATAATGCCTTTATAATAGCCAATGCGCAGCAATGTAAGATTAATCTTGAAGAACATCAATATATCATTTTTGTGTTTTATTTTCCTGTATAATGATGGTGTGATATTCTGCAATTATTTGTTCACCATTTAACATGGTACCAGAGCAATATTCGATCCCGTGCTATGGAGGAGATCAAAAGTGCTCATGATTGAAAAAAAAAAGCGTGGTCTTGAAGAAGGTAGTTATGCCTACAATGTAGTGAGAAGTGTTTGCTATGGATGTCGTAAATGACTTTTGCCTGAGAATTTGAAGTTTTGTACGGCATTTCAAGAATTTAACACAGAATAGAAGTGCTGGTGTGCATTGCTGTGCGTGGGAAGTCTTTTTCAATCATATATGAGAGATGCTAAGCAAGGGATATCAATTTCCATCTATGTTCTTGACGGGGCCCCCTGTGTTTTTATGCCGTATTGAGGGCCGAGAGAAAATCGGCAGTCCTTTCCCTCAACCCGGTACTTCTAGGGGACTTTTGGCAAAAGGTAGGGGACGTAGGGTACTTCTAGAAGTACCCGAAACTTCCCAGCCGTCCCCCATCCGTACCGGGTACTTCTAGAAGTACCCTATGGCCCAGCAACAAAAAAAATACATTTTTATAAAAAATTAAAGTTTTTTAAAATGAAAAAAAGGCATGGGTGGGCCCACAAGGGACGCCCCATGCCACTTAACCTAATTTATGCCTTATATATGCCCTAAAATAGTTTACATAAAATATAATAGACTTTAAAATGGCATTCATACATTGATCTGATTATCAAATTCTGAGTTTCATTTCCTTAAATTTTACTGTCATAAAATGTTACAATATAGCTACAGCCTTACACATATTCAAACTGGAAACTAATATGGACAGATTTGCATATATATGATGCTGAGAATGGGCTACAGCAGTGAGGAAACTACAGATAACTAACTGATTGAATAACAGCAGCAACAACAATTTACAGATAATTATATATCTCAGACCAGACCTGGAATAAGCTCACGCCTGGGCCAAATAGTCACTGGAATCTCCTTGCAAATGAGTGCAGGTCTGAGTAATCTTCATGCCAAGGCATATCCCACTCCAGGTGACCAATATTCAAGCTAACTGGGCACAGATATTCACTCACAGCCACTGTGAAAGGATCCATGTCTGCTCACTGTTCTGAACTACGAGCTCACGTTGATATTAGAAACCTCTTCAAACCCAGTTGCTATGCCCAATATAGTAAAATGAGAAAAAGAAACTCATTTTTACATTTGGCTTGTGAAGTGAAGGAGAGCAAAAGAAGAGCAGCTGAGTGAAGGATTGCCAAACTAGTTAGTATCGTCAGACTCCAGCCTTACGTTGGGATGTTAATCCCAAAGATGCTATGCAGATTGAGGAGAATGCACATGAGGGATTGGTTGGGGTTCCATTGGTTGAGGCAGATCCTTCTATTGACATGGACATTGACACTAACTTAGACTCGAGCTCTAATGGCGAGGGCGATGCTGATTTAGACCTACCTTATGCTGATTAGGGACCTTGGACAGCGATATATTTTCTTAGTTTTATGTTTAGCATGTCATTTCATAGTTGAGACTTAGAGCCTTTGGGCATTTTGGTTATAATTATCAGACTTTTATATGATACGTGTGCACATCGATAATGAAAAGCATTTGAATTTTGTTAATTTGTTTGTCGATTCTCATGTGAAATCTCAATTCAAGTCTAATGATATGTATTAAGCTTATACAAATGTCTAGAATGAATGCTTTATCAATGTTATGCTATGAACATTTGAAATTTCTATATATTTTTAAAAAATTCCCTTTTTTTTTTATCAGCCGTCCCCTGCCGTCCCCTAAAAAATGACCCAAAAGTACCCCGTGCGGGCTTCGTCCCGCTGTACCGGTGCTCCGAATCCCGAAACCCGTGGAACATAGATTTCCATTGATTAGTTTTGAAGGCGTTGAAGTTTAAACTGCCAGGGATATCAATTTCATTTAATTTGTCTATGGAATGAGAGAATGAAATGAACACAGTGGTAGTACCATGTCACAATTGAAAGTTCATTGCTGATTTTAGTGTTGAACCAGAAGCCCATGTGGAGGAGATTATCGACAGTTCTGCAATTGTCTTTCCTGGAACTGCGTTGGGTATTAGACTAGAAATATTTTGAAATAAAATTGTTTTGATGTGCTGACCCTTGTAACAGGCCATTCGTATAGAAACTGGTTATGATGCACATTTAGTTTGTATGTGTTGATGAGAACCAGATGAATCGTCCACACATGACATTGTTTTTATGTTTGTTATTTCACCAAGTTTGTATATGCTGGGTGTATAATTTGAAAGGATATGAATACACTTGCATAAGGCATGAAGATTTGTTGTGCAAGGATTCAGGTTTATTTGGAGTTTATAACTGAAAGGTAACTTTTTTGCATACATTTTTCTAGTTGATGAGTTCTTTTGAAGTTGCGCAAGGATCTTGAGAATAGTTTGTGGGGAATGAAAGTTATTTTTTGAGATGTGAATATCTCTAAAATCTAGAGTCATTGAGATTTGCATGGATTGATTATGAGAGGGAAGGAAAGAAATGACATTGAGGTTAGTGATTTCTCTCTACAAGATTACATAGTTATTTCAATACAAAACCTTGCAACCTTCCTAATGTCAATTACCTTTGAAGATAGTACATTATATAAGGTCACTTTAAAATGTATGAAGAAATTTTTTAAGGAGTTAATTTGGAGATATTATATTTAAGAAGATACGAAGTTAAACTGTAAAAGAGTGCACTTTTGGTTGAGTCCAATATCTGCATATGGCTTTTATTTTGTGTTGCGTGCAATCCTCAAAGAAACAATTTGACTACTTGGTGGCACATAGTGTCCTGGACTACATTTTATTTGATGCCAAATGTCACATAAGCCATGAAAAGAGAAAACCTAAACAAGGTTATGAAGCAGATGTTGAAGATAATGGTAAATACAAAAGGCAAAGAACCCAGCAAGCCTAAAAACTAAATGCACCTTTTATCGGAGGTTGGAGGCATAGGAGGCAGGAGGTATTTTATCATCTCGAGTTAGCTTCTCACTCAAAGATGATATACTGCATGAGAAGCACCAGTTTCATCTTCCATCTTTAGTTCCTTCATGGAGCAAGGGGGGGCATGGCACTTCTTTTTGGTTTGTAGATAATTGAGTATGTCTCGATCTGCAGATTTAGTGAGTGGTACCTATGGATAATTGAGTTTGTCTTGATCCATAGTTTTGCAGGTGTGTAATTGTGGATAATTGGGTAAGTCTCTTTCCACAAATGGAGGTGTGTTACTGTGGATAATAGAGTTAGTTTCGATTCACAGTTGGTTGGTGGTTTTTGCTACTGTAGATAGTTGGGTAAGTCTCAATTCACAGTCGGTTGGTGTCTTTTCTTGTGGATAATGGAGTTTGTCTCAATTCATAGGAGGAGTGGCATACTTGTGGATAATGGAG
>VDFB02027827.1:0-35674 GCA_007258455.2 Sequoia sempervirens | reverse complement strand
TGCCTTGCATAATTACAATATGAAGGAGGGCATGAAATAGGAGAAGAACTTGGATACTCTTTATCATTCCATACAGGATACTGATATGTATAGGATTCAGAATGTCTTCTCAATGACCTCACTCTTTCTGTGTTGCAGTTTTTTCTGTTTCTTTAATGATGTGTTGAGCAAAGGTGCATGTGGTGGTGAAACTATTGCCAACATCCGTCAAGTCTGTCCTCCAGTCCCATTGTGGAAAATCTAGTGAATGACGAACACCTCTGGCTAGCTCCTGAACCAAGCTGTCATCCTGCAATGATGCTTCAAGATGTGGAATGCATGGGGATTGCCCCTGCAATTCCCACGAGGGCTGGTGTTGTGCTCTATGTTTTCTAGGCATGGTTGGTTTGATGCTTAACAATTTTGATATGGGGTGTACCCCTAATAATTACCATTAATTTGCAGTTCTGACTCTAGGAACCTGCAAATTAAACTCAAAATGTACTCTGTTTTGCCTTACCCTCAAGAATATAAGCAATTAAAACAGCAGAGAACTAAGAAGGCATAATTCTACAACCAAAAGAAATGCACAACCAGATATTCTCAAGTATATCAGTACCCAGAAAGTACCAGAATAGTCACAGCAGTCGAAAGATTGTAAATATTGACCATATAACATTCAGCCGCTGCTTGTATGAAAAGTCCTAAAATGACTGAACAGCAACTCAACTGACTGAGCATGGAAGGAGACTGTTAAGGTAGATGCTCCACATCATTCTCCCTTTCTTTTCAAAATTTTAAACCTCCTGGTTCAAAGCTAATTTATTTGAAAACAACTTCAAGAAAGTTAACACACTACGAAACATAAGAACTCAAGTAATCTATTATGTTTTCTTTTGGGTGATGCAGGATCTCTTTTACTCCAGGATTCTACTGCATCAAACTTCCAGGTAAGAGATTGGATTGGATGGTAGAACAATCCTTTTGTCTTGAAGAACCAAGCCATGGCATTCCCTTCACCAAATTATATACCTCGGAAAATCATCACATTTTTTCTTCTTTCACTTCCGCTGAGTTCCAGCCTCTTGTTGGAATAGGAAGCCTCCCCCTCTGCCAATTGGTTTTTTCCTCTTTCCCCAGCTCCTTGAAGGCTTAGCAGTCCTCCTCCACTGAAAATCATCATGGCTCTTTGCATCACTCATATCACCTTCTGTTGCACTTGCACATAAACCGTTAAAAACAAAATCTCCCATAAAAGTATCCTCATTCTCTGCATCATGCCATTTAGGCATGCTTTCCAGTTCATCTTTTGTGAGGAGGTATTTGTTTCCTAGCTCTACATAATGTCATTCACAAGATAGCTCCTTTTTTGCATTGTCCTCAACAAATGTAAGTGCTTCTGCTTCTTCCCTCAGTCACTCTTGTTCCTTCTCCAAGAAAGTGTAATATCCTAGGGTTCTCAGCATAACTCAGATTTGTGACACATCAGCAGATTTCCAATGAACTACTGTAATATCCTAGGGTTCTCAGCATAACTCAGATTTGTGACACATCAGCATGTTTTCAATGATCTAACACTGAGCAGAAAGAGAAATAAACACCAGATCACACTCAGTCAAGCAAACAATACTGCTTGTAAATTTCTGATATAAGATTCAGGTTTAAACTCCAGATTTACTGACCAGCAGAGTAATACAATAGAAATAGTCTGTTTTATATTGTTCTGAGGTAACTCCAACCACACAGGCCTTAAATGGTGATGTTATACAGATCTGGTTTAAATGAACTGTCAATGGCGACTGATTGCTCCTGGAATGGTGCCCTAATCCTCTCCGCTCTAAGCCTTAAACCCTCCAACAGCAGATTGGAAATTACAATAACTGGCTTCTGTCTGCTATGATGTGCTGGGTGGATGTTAGAATGATGTGGGCCTTTATTGAGATCTGTAGCAACTCCTGTGAGGGTGTCTGGGTGATATCGTTGCCAAGTTATCAGCACTCAAACTCCCATCGCCACACTAAAGGGTGTTCAAACCCTAGCGCAGCCCTGTAACCCTTGGTGACACTCCTACAAAGCACCTTGACCAGCAGCAGATTCTCTCCACTCAGCGCTCAGGTTAACAGTGAACCCCAACAATGGCACTCTAGGGTGTCTGTACCTTCCAAACTCGTTCCAAACCCTGACTAGGCTCTGTCCAACGGCTGTGCTCAGATTTAAATGTGACAGCAACCTCAGAATGGCACCCAAACTCCGTGGAACAGACCTGCAATGGATTAATGGTGAGCTCATATGAAAGAGTAGAATGGATAGAAGAGTTGAGGAGGGTTAGGGTTTGCGTCCTAACCTCCTGGCACACCCAATAGGGGTTCCGTCCTGCTGAAGTGAACTGGAAACTTATCCCAGAAACTCTTCCTCAATTCTACCATGATCCCCCACCAACATAAATCCAACTAATATAAATATGATGACTAATGCCTTCCCAATTGGGTCGGCCAAATAGGGCCACCAATTTATTTAAATTTAAATATTATTATTTATAAATTAAATTTATTTTATTATTTAATATTATTTAAAATATTATTATTATTAAGTTTGAATTTAGCATTTAAAAACACTTTTCCCGCCCTGCTGGGAAAGAGTCTCAATTGGGGACATGACAGAAAGTGATGTTCTTCTACTCCCTTTTCATTAATAACGGGATACTCTGGACATTCCTCTAGCTGCTTCTGGCTAGTTGTGTTCTCTAAACCCAATAAGACTTTATCACAAACAAGGCTCTCAAAGATCTCTATCTTTGCTGTAGCTTCTTCTCTAATGTGGACTGCATCCATTGCTACAACATCTTCGGCCACCTTGTGTGATAGGCTACATTCCTCTTCATTACAATTTTCCAACTCTTCTTTTCCACTGCAATTCTCAATACCTTCCCTTTCTTCAGGGTAACACAACTCAATAGTTTCATCCCACTCATCCTCTTTATCCTCATCCAATTCATCTATCTCTTTGAAACTCCTGCAAGATCACATTTAAGGGTCTTCAATCCACTAATAATTTTGCCAACTCTTCAAGGGATTTAATCTTTCCCTGTTCTAACAAATCTATCCCTCGGATAATCTTTGACTCTATAGCTTTCCTCTCTGAATATATAACTCTTGCTCACAAGGTGAGTATTATCCTCACAATTCTTTTTCACCTTCTCACAACTCTTCAATGCCTTTGCTACAGATTTATTTTTCTTTGCCTTCTTATTATTGCATGTCTCATAGTCCTCCAACATCCACCGTAACTCCTCCAACTCAATATTCTAATTTTTTCAACTCCTTTTCCTGGTCTTCTGTTTGCTTCTATTTCTGTCTTCATCTTATTTTTTCTTCTATCTTAATTACCCTCTTTTTCATATCATAGAGATAATTCATATTTGCATTCACAGCCATAACCACAGCTGCCCATTAAACTATCAAAACTCTTCTCATAAAGTCTCCATTCCCAACATCTTAAGATGCTATGATACCAAACTGATGCGATTCTGACTCTAGGAACCTGCAAATGAAACTCAAAATGTACTCTGTTCTGCCTTTCCCTTAATGATGTAAGCGATTACAACAGCAGAGAACTAAGAAAGCATAAATACATCCATTCTATAACCAAAGGTCTAAAAGAAATACACAAACAGTTATTCTTATATCATATCAGTAACCAGAAAACACCAAAATAGTCACAGCAGTGGAAAGATTGTAAAATTTGACCATATAACACATAGAAGCATAAATCTGCAAAAAATCGCAGAAATCACGATTTTTAAAAAATCGTGGGGGTTCCCGATTTTTTCCGGCTAAAAATCGCGATTTTTTGGGTTGCGTTGACCGCACCAAAAATCGTTGAAAATCGCGAAAAAATCAGGTTTAAATCGCGAAAAAATCGGGAAAAAAAGGTCAAAAAATCGCGAACCCTAAAAAGCGTGAAAAAAAACCCTAAAAAACGTGATTTTTTGCATAAATATGAGTCGCCAATTGATTTTCTTCATGCCCTGCGACTTTGACACGCGAACGTGCTGCAACTAAAGGTTTCGCTCTATTTTTTGGCCGCCATAAATCTACACGCAAGTTCTGAACGCCGTTTTTGCTGCCGACTGTGATGACGCGACCAGAAGACGAGGCTGTGAAGACACAACCAGAAGACCAGAAGACTAGGCTGTGAAGACGCGACCAGACTGTGAAGAGATTGTGAAGATGACCAGACTGTGAAGAGGACCAAGTAGGCAACCATTTTGAACTGTGTATTTTATTTTTTTTCTTTCTGTATTATTTACCATTTCGAACTGTGTATTTTTAATCATATTAAATTATATTTGAATAAATAAATAATATTAAAATGTATAATTTATTTATATAACAGATATTTAATTTCTTTTATAATAGACTTAATGTTATATATATAAAATTTGAAATCTATAAGTAAACATTATAAATAAATACTTAAATACCAAAATATATAATATAAATAAAGAAAAGAAATATATTTTTAATTTGAAATCAAGTAAATTAAATAAAAAAATGAATTTGAAGATAAATGGATAAATAATTAATAGTTGAATATCTTATATCTTTAATTAAATATTTTAAAGAATTGAATAATTTAATTTAATTATAAGTTCAAAGATAATTGAATACAACAATCAATTTTTTTATTTTTATTTTATTTTTTAAAGAGAAAATAAAGTGTATTGTATTTTAAGATTCAACAAGGCTAAAGTAGTAGAGACTAAAGAATTATAAACAATTACAATTTTCAATTATTAGCATTCAAAAATTTGATGTTTGAAAAACAAGTTAGTGAGAGATTGAAAAGCATGTTAGTGAGAGATTGAACATAATATTTAATCAGATTAAAATGAACTTTGTTTTTTACTGTTATTTATTAACTTGTAACAATTTTCATAAATATAATATATTATATAATTAAATAAATTTATTAAATAATATATGTAAATATTATATAATTTAAGTCTTTTTACAGTTTACTGATAAAGCACAAGTAATATAGAATCATAGATATAAAATGAAAATTTTAAGAAATCTACAATATATTTAGAGAAATTCACTCAGATTTTTACAAGTTAAATAACACGCTAAGGAATTGAATGTTTTTATCTGTTTAGGTTTTAAAACATTTGAAAAAGTTATTTTGATCTTTAAGTGCTTCAGGCTAACTTCATTTTGCACAGCAGCAATTACTAGTTTTACTTTTAATCTGAAAATAAAAGTTCAATATATTATAATTGTTAGTGATGATTTCTTTGCATATGATCCCTATGATTTCTTTGCATACGATCCCTTCACATGCATGCCTCCTAAATATTTGGATATATCAATTACTGTTACAAAACCCAGACACCATTCTTGGTACAAGAAACAGCATCAAAAAGTATACTTGGTTCTTTTTTTTTTCAGACTCAATAGTAAGAGACTAAGAGGAGAGTTCATTAACTAACACCTTGATGTAAAGCTTGTAAATTAACTTGTGAAGATGCACATCATTTGCTTGCTGAATTAAAAAGTTTATTGCAGATTTGATCATAATGCCACGCCAAAAAGACTTTGCATGGACACATTGTACTTCAGTTTCAGGTACAACAAAGGTTAAATGCAACTGGTGTAAAACTGATATCAATGGGGGCATTTATCGTTTCAAATGGCACTTGGCAAAAGAGCCAGGGAATAACAGCAATCCTTGTCCTAGATGCCCTGTAGATGTCACACACCAGGCACTACAGGCTCTTCATTCGATTCCTGAGAACACGGCAAAAAAGGCAAGAACCGGGGTTGAAATAGGTTCTATTTCTACAAATAGTAGAGGGAATCAGAGTCAGGATGATGATGCAAATGAGTTTTTGAGGGAATCAGGGTCAACACCTTCTTCTACAGCGCGTGGCCCAAACACAGGTGGAGGAAACATTAATGCTTTCTTTGCACCTCGTACTACACCAGGATCACAAACCACTTTGGAGAGTACAGGATGGAGGAAGAATGTCCATGAACAAGCAAGGAAGGCGATTGGAAACTTTTGGTACTACTCTAGCTTGCCATTTCATGTTGCTAGATCGCCATATTGGCAAGGTATGGTGGATGCTATTGCAGGTGCGGGTCCTAGGTTCAAAGCCCCATCTTACGAGAGCTTGAGGGTTAGTATGCTCAATGATGCAGTACAGGATGTTAAAGATGTTGTTACGGAGCATAAAATAGAGTGGGCAAATACTGGTTGCACCATAATGTCAGATCGATGGACAGACAGAAGGAATCGAACCCTCATCAATTTCCTTGTCTCTTGTGAGATTGGCACTATATTTCTGAAATCCCTGGATGCATCGGATACTATCAAATCTGCAGCTGCATTGTTTGAGATGTATGATCATGTGGTAAGAGAAGTTGGGCCACAAAATGTGGTTCAATTTATTACAGACAATGCTGCAGCTTGTGTAGCCGCTGGTAGACTCTTGACAGACAAATACCCGTCTATATTTTTTACCCCATGCGCAGCACATTGCCTTGATCTAACCCTTGAGGACATTGGAAAACTTGAATGGGTTAAGGAGGTATTGCAAAAGGCCCGCAAAGTTACAAAATTCATTTATAATCACACGAGGGTTTTGTGCATGATGCGTACTTTCACAGAGGGCAAGGAGCTAGTTCGCCCAGGGGTGACAAGATTTGCAACACATTTCCTAGCACTACAGACTCTATGCCAACAAAAAATGAATTTGAAACGAATGTTTGTTTCAAATGAGTGGGAGGAGTCTAGCTTCGCAAATCTAGTAGAAGGCATAGCAGTGGTAGGCTATATGTACTCTTCTAGTTTTTGGGATGCAGCTGAACAAGTTGTAGAGTTTTCAGAGCCTCTAGTAAAAGTCTTAAGACTAGTGGATGGGGATAAATCCCCCATGGGTTATTTGTATGAGGCCATGGATAGGGCCAAGGAGGTGATGAGGGGTAGGATGCAAAATGACAGGGACACTTATATGCCGTTATGGGACATAATTGATAGAAGATGGGATCAGCAGATGCATTCTCCTCTCCATGCTGCAGGATATTATCTTAATCCAAGTTTGTTCTATAACTCTTCATTTAGAAATGATGATGGTGAGGTAACACAGGGCTTGTTCATGTGCATGGAAAAAATGTTTTCCAGAGAACAATTACAGGGAGCTATGGGAGAGCTAGCAACGTACAAGCAAGCAAGGGGTTTTCTCTCATCTATAGCCGCCATCGAAGGCAGAAATACCTTGCTACCAGGTAGACTCTATAAACCTGTGATAGTCTCTATTTTGTGGACACGATGATTATTTTAAGATATTCTTACATGATATCATCTCCATGTAATGTGTTTTTGCAGCACAATGGTGGGATTATTTTGGTCATGAAACCAAAAACCTTAGATGGATGGCGAGACGCATTTTGAGCCAGCCATGTAGTTCATCTGCTTGTGAGCGTAATTGGAGTGTTTTTGAACACATACACTCCAAGAAACGCAACCAGCTAACACAACAACGAATGAGCGACTTGGTGTTTGTTCACCACAACCTCCACTTGAAGCTGAAGAAAGCTCAAGGTTAGACTTTCAATATACTTGTAGTTAGTTGAAATTGTATTCATTATCTTTTTCACTTGTAAGGCCAAGACTAATTCGTACATGGGCTGCAGCAGGTACTGTTGAGGATGATGACCCAATTGACCTTGATGAGATTGATCCAGATAATGAATGGATTGCTGCTGACGAATATTCTCTTGCACCTAAGGATATCGATATACTAGAGGAGGCTGGACTGCCTGGTCAAATATATGAGGATTTGGTTAGAAGCACTGGAGTAGGAGCTTCATCATCAAGACCTGCTACCCTCTAGCGTTGTTGTCATTGGCTACATTTTATTTTTGTCACTTTGTACTTAGATTAGAGGTTGACTTTGTACAAAGTTACACACTATTGTAATTGACATTTTGTCATATGTCAACATCTACTTTTATTTATGAGAACTGAGAAGTATATTTTGTGCAATGCAATGTAATCAGCGATATGAATATATACAAAAAATATCTATTTTCTATTAAAAATCTCTGTTTTATTTGCTCTCTATATCTCTATGCTATGGAAATGACCTTGAGTTGTTAGAAAACATAGGTTTTGTCTATTTTTCTACATTCCTTTACATTTTTTTTCAAATCTGATTTTTTCCCGATTTTTTCCCCATTTTTTCACGATTTTTCAAAAAATCCTGATTTTTTGGTTTGCCGATTTTTTCCCCAAACGATTTATGCTGCTATTATTATAACATTCAGCTGCTGCTTGTCTGAGTCTCCTCTGAGCTGTTAAAACAACTCTGATTATTAATTCCCCTCTAAGATTGACTCCAAAAAACTACTAACTCCCTAACAGCCAACTAGAGATTTCCAGTCAATCAAACTCTTCAAAAGCTTAAAAGAAAATTGCAGACAGTTGTTAATTAAAGACTAATCAAAAACAACACTGCCAAGCAGAATACTATTAAATTATTAATAGTAAAACAAAAGTCCTAAAATGACTGGACCGCAACTCAATTGACTGAACGTGGGTGGAGAATGTTAAGGTAGATGCTCCACATCATATTTTCATGCTGTCTGAGAACTCTCCTCCTTTTGAAGACTTTGATACCTAGCACAGTTCCATGGTTAGATGCACTGTTTGTTTAGTAAGTTTGGTATTTTTATTGTAAGCTGGACCCAGATAAGTAGTGTCTGGATATGGGCTACCTGATTATTCTAATTTTTAAGCTTAGGAAAAGCTATCTGTAAACTGATAGGTTGACGTAATTTGCAGTTTTGCTTATATATTATAACTTCTTCACCTGTTTTAAAAAATAAATAAATTATTCAAACACAATTGTCTAATATCTATGTTTAAATCTGCATGTTAGACCTGCACCATTTCTTCTCCGCCTTATGACAGGCCCTAAATCAAAAGGGTTGTATGATGGAAGTTCAAAATGCTTTAAAGAGAGAATGGATTAATCATTTGACGTCTACCCACTCTCTCCACAAAAAGAGGTGCTTCATATATATGGAGGAAGAAAACGAAAAAGCTATGGTTTTATTTCTCAAAATTTGGAAGTTTATTTCTACTATGATAAAAACATCACAATTTGTTATAATACTTATAGCTCCATCCTTTATAAATGATCTGATGCACATTTTAATGGAAGAGCTAATTAGAAATATACTCCCAATTTCATCATTCGCTGCAACGAAACCTAAACCCTAATTATGGATTTGGCCATATGAAACAATTAATAGCTATTATTCTTTCAACTTTTTCTGGTCATCTTAGACACAACTTTCAAATATTGAATCCTTTGTCCTTTCAGTCATACATTAACATATCGCTGATACGAATTTGCATGAAATTGTAACCATTAATCTAACCACAGATTTCAGCAATCATTGCAAAGAAATAAAAGTCCTGATTATGAACCATATTAATAAATAATATCTGATATTGTTTAAACTTTTCCAGTCATCTGAGACACAAATTTTATACATTTAATTGTTTTTCATTTGAATATTTGGATCAATTCCTTTTTCTAATCTGAACTCGCTCTTCGTTATTCATTACAAAGGAATCAGAACCCTAGTCTAAGTGTGTAGCTCCAAAAAATCAAAACCCTAATAATGCATTTGTCTATAACAAATAACAGCATTAGGTCTCGCTTCAGCTTTTCCAGTCATCGTAAACACAACAATCTACTTCGTCACATTCGCACATTAATATCTCACTGATGCACACTTGGATTAAAATTGAACTACAAATGCAAAGAAATCAAAACCCTATCCAGAAAAGAAGAGTTATAAAAAAAAATGCCATATGAAACTAAATTATCCGCGAAGCAATGCAGAATTACAATCCACATAAAAGACCATATTCCATCACGTATGGCTTAAACCATCCAACAAATTTAGGCCTCTTCTGGCTTTGAAAAATATATTACTTTAAAAAACAAATTAAATCAAATTCAAAAAATTCAAAAAAAAGTCCTAATCTAATTCTTGCAAGACTTTAATCCCCATGGTCCTAGCCGTACTAATAATGGACTTACAGATGGACTCCAGCGGCATAGTCTGGCAATTAGGATCAGACTGTTTGATCTTTGCAATTTCGTAAATATGCTTAACGCTGAGCGTGGCTACAGTCTCGTGCCCGGGCTTACCGCTTCCAGACTGAATCCCAGCGGCCTTTTTAAGGTACCATGTGACCGAGGGGGACTTGACAATGAAATCAAAAGTATTGTCCTTATAAGCAGTGAGAAGGACGGACATGGGAGTTTCTGGCTTGATGTGCTGCGTGCGGGCATTGAAATCTTTGCAGAAGGTCATAAGGTTAAGGCGGTACTGGCCAAGCGCAGGGCCGACGGGGGGCGCAGGCTTTGCTCCTCCCGCTGGGACAATCATTCGGATTGTGGCTGCCACAGGCCGCCTCAAACTTTGATCTAATGCTGCCATTTAAACAAAGCTTTCAGAAGATTCCAGAAATTGATTGAAGGAGTGAATAGGAATGAACTTGATGTATTGAAGAAATTTGTACGGGAATTAAGAGGAAAATTCAATGCTGAAGTGTCTACTAATAAATTCGCTCGCGCGTTTTCGCCTGTTCTGCTTCACCTAAAGAGTCATTTCTAATTTTCGCCCTACTCAGAGTGCAGTTGATCGCCGTTGTTAGGTTTTAACCATCCAGTAAATTCATATTAAAACCTTTGCAAGATTTCAGAGTCCTTAAAAGTTTATGTTCTTCCCAAAATGAAGAAAAAAATTCAAAATCCATGGTCATCCATATTCTTAGTCTAGGATTTCCTTGTCAAATTGTAGTTACCAAAAGAATTTTGGAGTTGTTGAGACTAAAAAGGGAAATGAATGAATAATCCTTGGGTTAGTTTAGGTTAGATCCAATAAAATGCATATGATAATTAATCTAAATTAATATTAATAAAATGGTTGGTGTGAGATTCTTGGTAATAGATATTTTTACAAATAAAATAGGAGGATAGGATGATTAATTTTGTGATTTTTTAATGATATTTATTATGAAATTTTTGATGTTCTATTTTGAAAATTATGATAATTCTATTTGATGAGTGTTTTTTATTTTGTGTTTTTTTTGTTGGAGGACAAATTTATAGGTCAATATGGAATCATGACCACAAATTAATCATGTTCTTGTGAACTCTTGTCAATGGTCCATGATGTTTTGATTTACTCCCTCTATTAATTAGGAGACTAGCATTATTTATAAATACCTTTGATAGGTGGTAGTATGACAAGTCACAAGGGCACTTTGTGTAAATCAACCCCTTGTGAGAAGATAAGTTTAAATAGAACAACCCTTGTGAGAAGATAAGTTTGAATAGAACAAGCAAGCCCTAAAATGTAGATTGTTTACTTCTTTTAAGCACCAATTCAAAATTTATCACCATTTGTTCAATGCCCTAGAATGCTCCAAAGTGAGAAGATAATTTGGATGTGAGAGATGTCTAAATAAAAGCAAATAAATGTCTTTAAATATTGGCACATAATATCAAATTGTGAAAACATGTTCTGTTGGCTCTAGATGGGAAAGTAAAGGGCCCAATTAGCCAAATTTTAAGTTCTAGTTTTGATTTTAGTGGAGACAAAATCACACTTGTGAGGATGCCCTTGAGATCATGGACCTATCTTGGGATGAATAATAGGCCAGATCATAGTCAATAACTACTATCTCAGGACAAGTGTATAGATAGGTGTGATAATTAAATAGATAAGTCAAATGTATAGTGATATGCATACAAAGAGATAAGATAAGGCTATAGGTATAGGAATGTGTGTAGATAAAAGTTGATAATTGCAAGGTAAATAGGCCCAACTTCACACCAAATTGAGTCATTTGTCATATGTACATATATTAAGACATTTTCTCTAATGGGTACAAAAATAAATGGGAAATAGCATGGGGTGCTAATTTTACCATTACATGTTGCCCCCACTTTGAGGTTTATGTAAATCCTCAATGATCATGCATCTCAAAGTATATAGCACTCACAATCGCATATGTAAAGTAACTAGCAATTGTACCTTGGTGTGCAATGGGTACACCGAAGAAGTGTGGAAGGTCAATTAGGTAATTTTTTAGTCTATTTTTGGCATACATTTGTGTAGTATATATGAGGTCAATTGGTAGGCCATTTAGAAAATGATGTTTGTGCAACAATGGTCTCAATAGAGAAGCGATAGCTTCAAATCAACTATGCATCCATTTACAAGGATCTAAGCACAACTAAAATAAATCCTCTGAATCAAAAAGATAATAAGTCTTCATTGCCAATAAGCTCATGTTATGTTTGCAATAGGGAGAGGGAGAGAGAGCCCGGAGACATGGGGATAAAGAGGGAGAGGATATAGG
Source organism: Sequoia sempervirens (assembly GCA_007258455.2). Classification (NCBI taxonomy): domain Eukaryota; kingdom Viridiplantae; phylum Streptophyta; class Pinopsida; order Cupressales; family Cupressaceae; genus Sequoia; species Sequoia sempervirens. The sequence goes on along the minus strand of VDFB02027827.1, from coordinate 23,242 downwards.
GGAGAGAGAGAGAGAGAGAGAGAGAGAGAGAAATGACAAAGGGGTAGATAGAGATGGAATAGATAAATATATAAAGGGGGAGAGAGGGAGAGAATAAGAGACAGAGAGAGAGATAGACATATAAAGATAGAGATAGTAAGTGATATATAGAGAGGGGTAGAGAAAGGGAAAGATATAGAAGTGGAGAGAGATGGATAGACAATGAGATAGAGATAGAGATAGATATGTAAGAATTTAAATATTGAGAGATAGAGATAGAGATAGAGATAGAATCTACGATCATAAGTCGTGCACTCTCAGCATTATCAAAGTGGTCGACCAAAGAGAGGGGAAAGTTAGATTCTGTTCAAAGCAAGTCATTTGGACAAGTGAATTGACAGGATTTTCCAAATTTACTCATATTTCTTCTAAGCTCACTGTCACGTTTTCACGTCTTTCAATGCAAGTTTATAAAAAATTGTGATGGCGTTAAACTCTCTTAGCTATCTAAATATATAAAATTTCTTTTTTTCGTTTTGATTCAGTTAAGGTTTTGATCCATAATTTATGTGGTGATATATAATTTCTCACCATTCAGATTTTTGAAATTCTATAAAAAAAAGTTAATCAAAAAGGGGGGGCCCTCAAGCACTATGTTGTTTTTTTTTATATAAAAACAGGACCTATTTTTCCCCTCCCCCTTTTTGAGATCCTTAATCTTCATTAATTTCAAAAAGAGTTGGTAGCTTAGAAACTAGACTCAAAGCACTTCAACTCTTGTTCTTGTTGCATCTTGAAATTTTGAGTGTAATTATCTTCATTTTCTTGTGCAAATTAGATTTTGCTAATTTCAAGAAAGAAAAAAAATGGCATCTTAAGAGCCAAAATTGTGTCACAGATCCATGCACTTACCCATATAACATTTGACAAGCCTGGTTGTAGGTTGGTAAGAGGGACTTTGGTGATTGCTAAAGGATCTCAAATAGGAACTTTATTTAGGCTTAATGCCTCCACTTTTTGTAATTCTGCCAATGTAACTAGCACTGAAAATGCATGTATGTTTTGGCACCATAGATTGGGTCACATAAGTGAAAAAGGTCTTAAAACTATTTTGAATAAAAAGGTGGTTGACGGTCTTTTTGATTAGTATGTTGCTAGAAATTATTTTTCTGAGCATTGTGTGTTTGGTAAACAAAATATATCATCATTTACTAATGGAACTAATAAAGCTAAGAGATTATTAGAGATCATTCATTCATATGTGTTTGAACCAGTGGATGTTGACTCTTTTGGAAAATCTTGTTATTATGTTACTTTCATTGATGATGTGTAAATATACACTTGGGTTTATTTTATGCATGCAAAATCTAAAGTTTTCACTAAGTTTAAGGAATTTAAAACCTTAGTTGAGAAGCAAACAGATTATAAGGTAAGGGTGTTGAGATCTAAAAAATGGGGGTGAATATTGTTTTAGGGAATTTGATGAGTTATGTAAGCATGCAAGTATTGTTTAGAAAAATAATACACTATATACACCTCAACAAAATGGGGTAGCAGAAAGAATAAAAAACATTAATGGAAAGAACTAGGAGCATGTTGAGTGGTGCTAAGCTTGATAGATGCTTTTGGGTAGAAGTTGTAAGTATTACATGTTATTTTATTAATAGATCTCCTTGTTCAGATCTTGTTGATAAAACTCCTTATGAAGTGTGGATAGGTAGAAAGCCTTCTATTTCACATGTAAGGGTCTTTGGTTGTGAGGATTTTATTCATGTGCCTCAAGAGAAGCATTCTAAGTTGGATCCAAAAGCACATAAATGCATCTTTGTTGTTTACAGTGTGAATGTGAAAGGTTATAAGCTTTGGAATCCACTAACTCGTAAAATGGTTTTCTCTAGAGATGTGATTTTTAGGGAGTTTAGAGCTTACTCAGTTGAAGAACAACCAAAGAAGAAAGATAAGACAAAAATAACTCACTTTGAGACAAAAATTGAGAAGCAGTAAGATGCACATGCGAAAGAACAACCAGATGGATTTGAGGGTGGAGAAGAAGAAGAGGGTTCAAAGAGTTCAGAAAGTTTGGATGATGTGCAAGATGAGCATGAAGAACAACAACAACAACGAGATCCCCTTACTCCTACCTTGAGAAGATCCACAAGGCAACAAAATCCAATTGATAGATATAGCCCACCCAATTTCCATTGTGTATTTCCTTTGTTGAGTATTAACGATGAACCTAGATCCTACAGGGAGGCTCTTTCTTTAGAAGAAAGTGAGTCTTGGATGTAGGCCATGCAAGAGGAGATGATGGCTCTAGATAGTTATGTTACCTAGGATCTTGTGAGTTTTCCAAAAGGAAGAAAGCCCATTGGTTGCAAGTGGGTTTTTAAAAATAAATTTGGAGCAGATGGTTAGTTAGAGCAATACAAGGCCAGATTAGTGGCCAAGGGCTTCCAAAGAGAGGGAGTTGATTTCAATAAAATTTTCTCTCCTATTGCTAAGTTAACTTCTATTAGATTCATATTATCTATTTTTTCTACTTATGATTTTGAAATAGAGAAAATGAATGTTAAATTTTCTTTCTTGCATGGGATCTTGAGGAAGAAATTTATATGCAACAGCCTTATGGTTTTGTTGTGAAAGGAAAAGAACACTTGGTTTGCAGGTTAAAGAGATATTTATATGGTTTGAAACAGTCACCCAGGATGTGGTACCAAAATTATGATGCCTTTGCATTAAAGTTGGGTTTTTCTAGAAGTGAGGAGGATCATCATGTTTACATTAAGGTTATTGATGATGAAATTCTAATCATTGGCTTGTATTTTGATGACATGTTATTTATGGGTAACAGGAAGGTGATGATTAAGGAGCTTAAGACTCATCTTTCTGGCACATTTGATATGAAGGATTTAGGAGATGCAAAATACATTGTTTGGATGGAGATTAGTAGGGATCATGTTAATAAAAATCTTTGGTTAAGTCAGAGTAAGTATGTTGATACTATTTTGTAGAGGTTTAATATGCATGGTTGTAAACCAACAAATATTCCATTTCTAGTTGGTACTAAGTTGATTTTAGACATGTTTCCTAATTCTAATGATGATTTTGAATAGATGTCTAACATTCCTTATGCTAGTACCATTGGTAGTTTAATGTATGCAATGGTTTTCACTAGACCAGATATGCCCAAGTAGTGGGATTTTTGAGTTGGTTTATGTCTGACCTTGGTAAAGAGCATTGGACTTTTGTTAAGAGGGTGTTTAGATAGTTGCATGGTACTTCTGATTACTATTTGGTTTATCATGGTACTGATGATGTGGATAATTCATTGGACATACAAGGTTTTGTTGATGCAAATTGGGTAGGTGACTTGGATAGTCAAAGGTCCACTAGTGGCTATGTTTTTACTTTTTTTGGAGGTGCAGTGAGTTGGATGAGTAAGAGGGAGCTTATAGTTGCATTATCCACCACCAAAGCAGAGTATATGTTAGATACACATGCTTCTAAGGAGGTGGTTTAGTTACAAAGACTTGGTAATGGCATTGGTTTTGATTGCAGGACAATGAGGATTGGGTTGTTAAAAGATGCAAGACAACTGAGAGGGGGGTTGAATCAGTTGTCATAGAATTCAAACTTATAAACTCCAACACATATCAATTCCACAACTACACTATTTTTTATTAAGTATGAGCATGAAACATAGATAACAGAAAGTAATTCAACATAATAAACACCATATTTTTACGTGGAAAACCCAAGGAGGGAAAACCACGGTGAGGATTGACTCACAATATAAAGTAGTTTCAAACTAAAAATAAAAGGCTCACTGCCCTGAAAAGACTCACTGTCCAAATACAAAACCTTGTTGCCTACAAGAGAGGCTCACTACCTACAAAAGGATTGACAAAATAAAATTGGGCTTTCCAACCAAAAAGAACTGAGAATAGTTCACCTAACAAGTGTTTATGCAGTTCCAGTGATGCTCAATAGACTGATTCAACACACTTCATCTTTTCACTCACTTCCAACTTTTCATTCACAACTACTTCATTGATTTCGCATTTACACACATACTTTTATTCCTATGTCTCTATCAAACTCATAAAACTGTCCAACATATTCATTTATATACCTGTTCTTTTTCGCAAGCATCAATTGGGTCGGCCTAATTAGATGCATTTCATATTTACCAAAAATACTAACTGTCGGCTCCAATCATTCACAAATTATTTCCAAGAAAGTAATTCAAACCTCCAACATGCTACATTATGTCAACAAAGACCTAAAATAGGTCGCACATATATCTGTATAGAAAAATTAATTCACTGTATCACAATTACCCCAAGAAGTCGGCCAGGAATAGACTTCAATGCAAAAAGCAATGAACATTTTGTTGGTTGCCACAACTTCTATGAGCACCAGAGCACGTAATATTTTGAACATGCATGCTTTCGACAACCATAAGCAATTTCTCAAAACTGTAAGCATCAATTACCAACTGCAGAAGAATGCAGACTATAATACTAGAGAGTGCGGCTCGAATACCAGTTCAAATACTAGACCAAAATACTAGATCAAGCACTGTCTTAAACTTGCAGTCACAACATGGTGACATCAATGACAATGCAAAATTGTAGAGATAGTCAATCTTCATTTTTCCAACAATCTCCCCCTTTGTCATTGATGGCAACATGTAAAAAAATTCTCCTTCAAACTCTCCCAACATTTCAAATCTCTCCCCATACTCTAACTTTTCTCTAACTCTCTCCCCCTTTGACATCAATGGCCAAAAAAGATGTAAGCAAAGGTTTAAACATGGTGACATCAAAAATAAAAAAGATTTCAATTCATCAAAAACTTCCATCCATCCAAAAATTTCAAACATCAATTCAATTAACTTCTTTTTCTTCCTTTTCTTCTTCTCCACAACAAAAACAACAGAAATTGAACACTCGGGATTCAAGTAAAAATGACACTCTTCACCTAAAACACTTTATTGTATCTTTCCTCAAGAACTGAATGCAATTTCTTCCAATTAAATGTAGTTGAATCCATTCTTGTGCAAATGCTTTCCAATAATCCCAACATAGTAAAAGAAGGTGACCAATATGAACTCTACCTTTCAACATCTTCTACGTCAGTAAGTATTCTAGAAAGATGGTCTAACCAGACCTCAACAATCTCCTTAAGGAGCTAGAAGGTTTTCACTATATCATCTCTTTGTCTTTTTACAACAACCAGTTCAGCTTGTAATTCACCAACTCTCAATCTTTGCTTCCCTTCTTTGTCTTCAAAGATGTCAAAATTCTTTCCAATGTTGTTCACTTCAGTTTCAATTGCTTCAATTTTGTTTCTTAAATTATCTACCACAGCAGGCCACCGAAGACAATATTTGTAAATATCAAATATTTCTTTAATGCATTTCTTTGTTTCCACGATCAGTTTAGATAATCTCTCCTTAGCTTTAATACACCTCTTTTCAACCAAAGCTTCAAACTTACGTCCTTCCAAACCTTCAAGCAACATTCTTTCTTCAACGATCTCAACTAGATTTTCTAGTAAGGAATAAAAAATAACTGATACTCCAATACCTTTCCGAAGTAGATATTCTACCAAAGCATCATCAATCTTTAGTCTGTCAATAGGAGAGGCTGCACTCCATAATTCACCAATCTTCTTTATCTTCCCCTTAACTATCATAGACTGGATGTCATCAAAGGATACTTTCTCCTTTTCTTCTAAAATTTTAATGATATCTTCAATTATAACTTTTCTCTTCTTTGATTCCAAAGGGGAATCACTAATGACAACCTCCAATTCTCTTTTACTAGAGGAAGAGCCCACCTCAAACTAACTCGATGCAGATATACTAGAGCAAATATTTGTTTTCAAAGATGTGAAATAATGTTTGCACATACTTGCATTATCTTCTAGCGCTCCCAGATATCTGCAGACCTATTTTCCAATAGGAGTCCCAAATTCCCATACCATATTATCTTTTCCCGGTAGGGAGCTCAAAAAGTAAAACACCAAGCACACCAACAAAGATCCAAAATGAAAGGGATAACCCCCAATCACTGACATTCAAACATTTTGAAAAATATTCTCAATCAACAAGCTACACAAATCAAATTTCATTTTCTCCTTAACCATCATATGTGCAATATCAATAGCAATAACCGATGTGGAACCTTCACAATTTCTAAAATAGATCTTGTAAGAAATGTCGTACACAACATACCTTACAGCCAAATCCTCGAGAGTGTTTATCAATAGAGCTCGTGGGTCTTTACTAATGCCAGTCAATTCCTCCACATCTTTGTACTTCACAGTTTTCTTTCCAGGAAGATCCCCAATAATGCATAAGCCAGTAATCACCTTGATCGCTTCCTTCGTAACTAAGTAGGGTTTTTCCAATACAATACTTTCGTTCTTGAAATGATTTAGCAAAAACAAAATAAACTCTTTATCGACAACCCATAGAAATTCACTCCACAAATCCATACCTAGGGTTTTTATGTTTTGTAATTCATTTTCATTCAGCCCTAGTTCCATTTCTTTCATCTTTCTATGATCAAATTCTTCTAACTCAACTCCTTTCAGCTTCAGAGGGATGATGCCACTCGATTCTCTATCCATTTCTATGCTTCCTTTAATTCATTAATCAAGACTTCTTTCAATTTTCTTCTTTCCCTTTTGCAAACAGAGAAAGGATTCCAAATTACCTGAGTCAATTTTTGAATTCCCTTCATAATTGCTTCAAGCACGCTCTAGAGCACCTTCCAAGTTCTTCAAATGCTTAATTAATCGAGAAGACTCATAAACTTTAACTTAAACACAATTGAATTTACCCTAAGTGCATTAAATGTGGCAAACATTAAAAAGTTGCTAGAAACATTACAATTGAATTTACCCTAAGTGCATTAAATGTGGAAAACATTAAAAAGCTGCTAAAAACATTCTTCTTAACAAAAAAAACCCTAATTTGGTTCGCAAATTATCATGACAATATGTTTTCTTCTGGTTCTTTTTCCACAACCTCTGATTCTTCATTCTTTGCATCTCATCCTCATGCCAGCCTCTAACATGCCATTTATCTAGGGGGTTTTCATAATTTTCTAATAATGCTCCCCCTAAGACCATTCTAGTTCTAATTTCCGAAGGATTCGTTCGTACTAGATGAGGGCACAGACGCATCAGTAGCTTCAAGTTTTTCTTCTTCTTTCTTCTTGCATATCTTATTCATCTCTTGCTTCATTTCTTCTTTGTCGACCTTCTTTACCGGATCATTCTTCTCTACCGAAGCGGACTTCTTTCCTTTCTTTCTTCTGCAAACCTTTGAAACATATCTTGGTTTATTACAATTATAACATATTACATTTTTCTCATTACTTTGACCTCCATTTCCTCTCGATCTACGTCGATTTGCTCTATGTCCAAATTTGTTACAGGTATAACAATAGCCATTAAAGAATTGATTCATTCTTCCTTCATTAAATATGTTCCTCATTACCTGACTTATCATTCTCACCTGAGATCTGCATTTAGTAGCTTTATGTCCAACCTTCTTACATTCAAAACATTGTTCGATGAAGGGACCGAAAATTTGATTATTCTTGCTCCTACATTATGTTGCCTTGTGACCATATTTATTATAGAAGAAACAAATACCATTGAAAAAGACACCTTTGTCCATTAAGTTGTCTCACAGGCGGTCTCCTTGTAAAATTTCTTCAGTTTCTCTTTTTCTTTCCTTTGTCTTGAATCATCTAATTGTCCTTAGAAATTTCACTTGCATCATTTCCTAAACCAGCTTTGTATTTACTTGATTTTTTTCCAGTAAGTAATTCTCCAAGCTTATCGGAACTTGATTTGAAATTATTCTCATAGAGCTTTGCCTTTTCAAGTTCAATCCTCAAGTTTACCACTTCTTGTTCAAGTTTAAAGCATTCATCAGTTTTGTTCTGCGCCATTGTATTCAGACATTCTTCAATTCTCTTCTTCTCTTCTACTGTCACTTTCAATCCAATTATCTCTTGTTTCAACTGCTCACTCACTTCTATGTGTCTTTCCTTGAATTTCTTTAATTGTTCTTTCAGCTTTCAAACACATTCATTTGATTCATCCAGATTCTCCTTCAAATCTATGTTTTCATTTTCAACTCTATCAAGATCATTAAGTGCAATTCAAAGTTCTTCTTTATCATCCATCTGATCAACCATCAGGATCCTCCTTAAGAGGTTAAGCTCTACACTAAGGAACCAAAGCTCTTATACCAATTGTTAAAAGATGCAGGACAACTGAGAGGGGCGGTGAATCAATTGTCACATAATTAAAACTTAAAAACTCCAACACATATCAATTCCACAACCACACTATTTGTTATTAAGTATAAGCATGAAACATAGATAATAGAAAGTAATTCAACACAATAAACACTAGATTTCTACGTGGAAAACCCAAGGAGGGAAAAACCACGTTGAGGATTAACTCACAATATAAAGTAGTTTCAAACTAAAAATAAAAGGCTCATTGCCCTAAAAGGGCTCACTATCCAAATACAAAAGCTCGCTGCTTACAAGAGAGGCTCACTACCTACAAAAGGATTGACAAAACAAAATTGGGCTTTACAACCAAAAAGAACTGAGAATAATGCACCTAACAAGTGTTGATGCAGTTTTGGTGATGCTCAATAGACCGATTCAACACACTTCATCTTTTCGCTCACTTCCAATTTTTCATTCACAACTACTTCATTGATTTCACATTTACACACATACTTCTATTCCTCTGTCTCTATCACACTCATAAAACTGTCCAACATATTCATTTACATGCCTGTTCTTTTCTGCAAGCATCAATTGGGTCAGCCTAATTAGATGCATTTCATATTTACCAAAAATACTAACTGTTGACTCCAATCATTCACAAATTATTTCCAAGAAAGTAATTCAAACCTCCAACATGCTACATTATGTCAGAAAAGACCTAAAAGAGGTTGCACATATATCCACATAGAAAAATTAATTCAGCGTATCACAATTACCCCAAGAAGTCGGCCATGAATAGACTTCAATGCAAAAAGCAATAAATATTTTGTTGGTTGCCACAACATTGTACGAGCACCAAAGCACATAATATTCTGAACATGCATGCTTTCAACAACCATAAGCAATTTCTCAAAACCACAGGCATCAATTACCAATTGAGGAAGAATGCAAACTAGAATATTGGAGAGTGTAGCTCGAATACCAGTTCAGATACCGAACCAAAATACCGGATCAAGCACTGTCTTAAACTTGCAGTCACAATATAGTGACATCAATGACAACACAAAACTGTAGAGCTAGTCAATCTTCTTTGTTTTCCAACATGGATGTGATAGTAAGAGTGCCATGTGTTTAGCTAAAAATCCTATGTATCATGCTCATACTAAACATGTTGATGTTTAGTATCACTTTGTGCGAGAAATGGTAGAGGATGGTAAAGTTTTAATTGAGAAGGTTGAAAATTTGGATAATGTTGCAGATTCTCTCATGAAGCCAGTGACCACAAATAAGTTCTCTTGGTGCAGGAAGGCCATTGGCCTTGATCACTACACCTAATTATATTTTATTTGTATCTCATGAATGTAATTACAATGTATGTCAAGTGCGAGAATTTTAGGATAGGTGACATTATAATTGCTATCCTAAGTTGATTTATGTTTCTCCATGTTCTTTGGAAAGTGTTCTTGAGGACATGAGGGACAAAATATTTATTATTTATTTTCCTACGATAGATTTTAATTTCATTCAAAGAGGTGGACCCTTTACAGTGGTAGTTATAAGTCACCCCAAAGTAATATTCTTCTTAGGCATCCAACTTTCTAGGTTGGGACCACTTGAGTGTGCATGTCCTTGCATGTTATTTGCATGTTTTGCATTCTCTTGCCTAGTTGGGTGCATGTTCGTGCATGTATCCATCAGAGTCGTTGAAGATTAATGGAGCACTCGGGTTTGACTCATTTTGATTGGTTGTGGGTTAGGCACCCATGTGAAGGCCATGTGATTATTGAATATTTTATTCCATGTTTATGGGTTGTCCACTAAGTGGGGAATAGGTTTTTCTAGGTGGTTTTGCTTGTTGTTTTGGAATACCATTTGTTGTATTCTCTCCCACAAACTTCTATATATTGGAGCCTTGGGATGGTGGTTTAGTACGAGTTCTTTGCAAGTTGTCAGGATGATAAAGTGCTACTGGATTACAAAGATGATTGTTGTATTGATGAACTTCTTTGAAGGTTAATACAAACATTGGATCTCTTTGGGGTGGAGTTTTTCTCCCACAAGGGTTTCATCAAATATATCTTGTGTCACTTATGTTGGTGACTTTTGGTATTGTAGATCTTTCCTTCATTGTTACTTTTGTCAATCACTTAATCATTTTATGGTAATCTTGTGAACATAATTTCAGATTTGCAACCACATATTATGTTAATATTGTTGCAAGTTATACCTTGATTTCCAACACTCTGATCTCATCAATGTAGCTACTCTCTATTTGGTTGTGAACTCCTTATTTTATAACTGAACTAATTTAGCTCTATCTTCATCTAAAAATGTAGCACTAACCTTCTCCAAGGAAAAAGATCTTATCTTTGCATCTTCGTTTATGGCTACTTCTCTTCTAGCCAGTAGTACACTCTTCAATTATTTAGGAAGTTGATTCTTAATGTCCTTCATACTAACTTAAAATGTAACTATATATTTGACTATGGCTTCCTCTATTGTAGCCTTATCAATATCATCAACGGTAGTATACAAGGCAATAGTTTATTCCAACATCTCATGTTCTATAATTCCATTAAATAAAGCATCTAACCTCATTGGACTATGTATACTTAATTATTCTCTTTTGCTTCTTTTTTCTTTCTAGAGTCTTCTTTTCCTTGTCAATTTCTACTTTCTTTTCTCTCATCTAAATTTTATAGCATTCCTTTTCTCTTTCCACTTCTTCCTCACTATATGTATCAACAATATCATTTATTTGTCTCTTTCTGCTAGACACTCCTTCAAATTCATTGAACTTCATTTTTCGGATCAAAGGATTTGATTCTTCTTCTTCCTCTTCCTCTCCCTCATCAAAATTAAGACTAAAAAAATTGTCTCTCTTAGCTTTTTCCTTTATTCTCCTCTTTTGCAAAGGATTTTGTTGCTTTGCCAAAATTCTTTTCTCTTTCACTGGGGCACTTGTAGATTATTTCCTCTTTTCGCCAATAGTGGGCTTAGTCCCTAAGGAAACCACAGAGGTGGTCATAGTTCTACTAGATCTCCTAACACTAGATGTACCTTATGGAGAGCCAGATAGGCCTTTGGCCTTCTCCACTTGTTCTTTATTAAGACCCATAACCTTTGCAACTTGTGCAGTCACTCTCTCAATAGTTTTATTTATCTATTTATGCATTTGATCCATGTGCACCTACATGGATCTATCTTCATATGTGCCATATCATTCTTCATATGTGTCCCTTGGCTTTCTCAACATATAGTCTTCCAGACCAATGATTTCTTCTTCTCTAATTTTATATCCCATCTTTGGGATCCAAGTTGTCCTAGGCTCAACAACATGTATGATGCAGTAATCTTTTGTCACCAAGAAAGTAATATCATTTTTGTATTTTTCCACCATACTCTAGGGAATCCTTTCTCTACTTGCATGTTCCTTTGAAATTTTTTAAAGAATCCCCATAATGCTTCCCAATATTCATTTGCATCACCCAACCTCCTTAGCTAATCTCTAATATGAAAAGCCACTGGTATGTCCTTCAGCCACACTATATGAATTTTGTTTTGGGAATATCTTTTAGAAAGTAAAACAATAAACAAATGATCAAAGTACCAAATTTGAAGGGGTACTTCAAGTCCTTATTCTTTTGCAAATTTTCTAGAAATTGTGCCCTCACATAAATCACACTTTGCACCATTCACAACCATCTCATATGTTGTATTAATGGTAGTTGTTGATATTGATTTTTTTTGGGAATAGGATGCCATTTAATTGCAATCCTAAACATTATTTCATGTATCTCCTAAGTCCTTAGAAAGTGTTCCTTAAACACTAGGATTAGAAAGAGATTAAATTCGAATGAAATGAACATGTAAATTGACATTTGTAATTAATTCTAAATGATAGGAACATGTGGGGATGCCCATGAAGAGATCCTACAAAATAGGAGCACATGGAGCACCCACATGGAAGGTGGAACTCACCTTAAGTTAAGTTAACTATTTGGAGTAAAAGATAACACTTCAGTAATGCATGTAAAGATCCTAAAAGTTAGGGATTGATGTTTACATGCATGGAGTTTAGTTAAGTTCAGATCAGTTTAGTATGAGTTAAGTTAAGTTAAGTTAAGTTTAGTTCAGTTCAATTTAGTTCAGTTATGGTTCAATTATCTTCAGTTGCATATAGTTAGTTTTAGTTGAATGCTAGTTGACTTCAATTGACTTGGAATGCATGACTAATGACTTGAGTTGCATGACAGATAATAGGTGACACATTCAGTTAAGGGGGATGATCAATTATGAATGGTGGAGAGATATGTTTTAGTTAACAAAGATTAACTTGGACCCATCTTGGGCGCCCAAGTTGGCATCTCATAGTTGACACTTTTGCATGACAAGATATTTTATAAGGTTGAGTTAAGTGGGCCCATTCTTGGGCACCAAGTTTGAGGATAAGCTTGGAAGATATCTTTAGAATCAACATTGAGTTATGACTTTAGTTTGGGATGCCCAAATGGATGAAGCACTTGTTTTGACATTGTTCTTCATGGTAGAACTCTACTTGCAAGGAATAGGCACAGGTTTTGTGAGATAAGCATTGAACTTTGTAATTGTAAACTCTTTGGAGTTTACAAGGCTCATTATTGTCTATTTATTGTAGCAAGTTGAAGAGAGTTTATTAGATTTTATTACAGGTTGTGAAGAATAATTGTTGAAGGAAAAAGAAGCATCTCAAGCAAGGATTGGAATTATTGTAATCTTATTATGAGATTAAATAATACATTGATTTTTGGTGGAGTTTTTTCCCGAAAGAGTTTCTCCACGGTATATGTTGTGTAACTTCTTTATTGTGGTCTTATTCTTCTACAATATTCTATCTACTTCTACAAATGGTAAAATGAATCTAACAAATAGTCATCCACAAAGAAATTGTAACAAAGAACAATTATTTAGATTTACAACTACAATAGTTTTACAAAGTATTAAGCTACATAATTACCTCCATTTTCAACAAATTCTCCCTGTTGGTGAAAAATATTTTGCATCTAATCATCATGGAAGCATACTTGACTATCAGATTCTCAATATGCTTGATTGCTAGATGTATTTTGTCAAACTTTTCTCTAGTTAGCTTCATCACTACTTCATTCTTGACTAATTTAAGCGTTGAAACTGGTCTGGTTGAGCACAATCCCATAACAACCCTAATCACTTCCTTAGTGATCATGTAAGGCATATCCAACCAAATGAATCTATCATGGATTATTCTCAGGGTGTACCTTTCCCACTCATCATCGTGACAAAAATTAGGGAAAAAGTTCCATACATTAAGCTTCTTCTCTACCAAGATCTCGAATTATGGCTTAAGCTCAAATTCATCTCTGATGAGTTTATTAACTAACATATCACCCAATTTAGAGTGATCATATTCCTCCAACTTAGCATGTATATAGATCCTTACATCCTTAGTATGAAGCACACCATATAGAATCTTTGATAATGCACCATTCGGGTTGGTCTCCATTGATTTGTTAGGGTGTCGCTTGAATTTTGGATGTGATCGGTACAAAACCTCAATAACATGTGGGGTAGCCATTTTTCAACACTTTGAAATTCTTCTAAAAACTTAGGGCAAGATAGAAACTACAAATACCTTTTGGTCACTTTCTAGTTAGGGTTTCATGCATAAGACTTCTAAAATTATTCACCTCACTCTTTCACTACTCTTCTCTCTTTGAATGCTCGTTTGCAAATGACTTAGATTGAATATGCAATCACTTATAAACCTTTTGGAATAACCTAAATTGCATTGAATACTCAATTTGATAAAGTTGTCAAACCCTAATTGTATTGCACAATCACCTTCAAATGCTCCACAAACTTCCACATCTTGCTATTTTCCACTGGTATCTTCTCTAATAGGTCAAGCACGTCAACCTACACCTTATTCCAATGTGTTGAAGCATCAACACCATTTCCTTGGTGGGGGATATAATATCTTCTGTTAATGCTCCCCCTGAGCCAAAGCTCTCTACTTAGTTTTTAGAGGAAACATCTACACCAGATATTGGCATAGACTTAGCCTTAACCTATGTCTCTTCCTTATTTTTCTACATCTTGTTCATCTCTATCGGATCAATCTTTTTCATTGTATTATTCTTGTTTATCAAATTAACCTTCCTCAAATTCTTGCTTCTACAAAACTTGGAAATGTGTCCTGGTCTATTGTAATTATAACATATTACATTATTTTGAACAAGATTACTTCCATTTACTTTGGATATGCATTGATTAGCCCTATTCCTAAATCAATTGTATGTATAATAGTAGCCATTGAAAAATTGAACCATCATTCCATTGCAATAGCTATTCATAATCTGATTTCTGCATTCACTAGCCTTATGATTGAATCTTTTGCATGAAAAACACTGGCTGAGAAAAGATGGAATATTCTAATTCATTCTGATTCTACATTCTATAGCATTATGTCCAAATCTATTGTAAGAATATCAATAACCATTAAAAGATGGGTGTCTTTGTGTATTTGGTTGTTTGATGGGTGGTCTTTTAACTTCATTCTTCTAGTTTTGGACTTACTTGCCATCGTCTTTCTTGTCATTCTTCTTTTCAACCTGATTTGGAATTTGATCTATCTTAGAGATTTCACCTTTCTGAAACCCTAATACTTCTTTGTCCTTAGATTCTTTCTAATTTTCAATCATATCATCAAGCATTGAAAAACTGTTCTTGACACTTTTCTTTCTCTAGATTTGATCTTCAAGTTACAACCTCTTCTTTAAGTTTTGAACATTCTACAGATTTTCTTTTCACCTTTGCATTCAGACATTCTTCAAGTCTTTTTCCTTCTTCGACTTGCACTTTCAGACTAGTAATTGTTTCATTTTCTTGATTCAACTATTCATTAACTTCCTTATGTCTTTCTTTGAACTTCTTGATTTGCTCCCTTAACTTTTTGATGCATTCATCTACTTCCTTGACATTTTCCTTCAGGTCTTTGTTCTCAGATTTAGTCTTTTCTAGATCTTCGAAGGCTATTCTAAGTTCTCCATTCATATCAACCATGCAATATTCTTTTGTGAGTCCAACTGTAGGAATTTCTTCCAGAGGAGTAGGGGATATCCTAAAAGCCACGTGTTCAACCTCCAAGATCTTCCCCAAGCGGTTAAGCCTCTTCCAAGGAACCAAACTCTAATACCAATTGTTGAACACCCCGAATACTAAGAGGGGGGTGAATCGGTATTCTCTAAAACCACTTAAGCATTTAAACATTCATTCCACATAACCTATTCAATTTTTAGTAAGAAAGGAAAGCATGAAAACAACCGTCAAAGCAAAACACATGAACACCAAATTTTTATGTGGAAAACCCAAAAAGGGAAAAACCAGGTGAGGATTAGCTCACAATATATTATAACCAGTTATAAGATATTACATAAGGGATCACTTCCAGGTGGACTCACTACCCAAAGAATGAAAGAGAGATAGAAGAAATAGGATGGCACATTGCCACAATTTGAACTACAACATGCTGGAGTATAATTCCACTGAAGCTCAAAATACTAAATCAACACACTTCATATCACTCTACTCTACTCTGCATTCACATCTTACTCATACTCTGATTATTAGGAATTCACACTTACTTAACCTTACTCTCTCATATCATTACCTTCCTACACCATAACACTGAAAATGAACTCATATATATCCACCACATCCACAAGCACCAAAAAAATCAATTGGGTTGGCCTAATTAGATGTGCCATGTGAAATAATAACTTGTTGGCTCAAAATCAAAACAAACATACTTCGTTCCATAATTCAAAACTTGTAATGCATCAAATAGGTTGGGTTGGACCTATAATATCTCCCACATAACCTATTTAAACTCCACACAACCTCAAATATATTAGGTCGGCACCACTAGTGACCTAACACCAAAATACACTAATTGATCAACCACAAATCAACACACGAACCTCCAAACTACACTTCACTTGGAACTTAGATGCAACTAACACCTGTAAGCACTTCCACAAAACCATAAGACTAGATATTCTTTTGCGGTGAAGTGAGAACCATTCAAAATGCATACTCTGCACTAGAAAACATTGTCACTGGAAGATTTGGTATTTTGTTACTCATAACTTCTGCATCAGAGGGAAAAATAATATGAAAGTTTGGATTTAGACTCCTTTGTCATAAACATTTTTTTATTTAGAACTATAGAGCAAAATTCTTCAATCCAAATCAATATAGACCAAAAAACTGAATGTCTTGTGCACAAAATACTATGTTCAAACACATCCAATTCTTCAACTCAATTGTCTGTATAGACATGGAAAATATACTAACATACATGATCCCCACTACTAACATCATTTCATCCTAAATCATCCCTCAGTCTAACCATTTAATCAAATACCTTTATTTGATTAAATTTATCATTTTTTTCCCCTCTCTTAATTAAATAAATCATTTTATCTAATTAAGTCTTTTTCTCTTGTTAATTAAATCAATCTATCTAATCTAATTAACCCTGTGTCCATATTTAATTAAATAATTCCCTTTATTTGATTAAATCTCTAAAGTCTATCTATTAAATTAAATAAATTAAACCTTGTTTAATTTAAGCCAACATCACCCCCTTTAGCTAAATAAATCAAAATATTTATTTAACTAAGTCTAAAATCATATTCTTCTCATATTTGATTTAAATAAACCCACAAATCTAAGTCAAATTTGTCACATCATCTAATCTCTCATTAAATTAATTAACCCTTGATTAATTTAATCCTAATCCATGTCCCATACTCTAGCTTTTGCCACTTGCACATGAAAATAGATTTAATTCATTTATTAAATCCCTATTTTCTCTCAACATGGCATAATGGAGGAATATTCTCTCAAATTTGAATTCAAAATCCAACTGGACTTTGTCCTTCCAACAAGACATTAAATTCACCTAATAAGTCATTTTTCCTTGAGCCAAGTGGCATTTAAGACATTCATTTTCCCTCTTACATGTCATTTCACTAATTTCAAATATCACCTAATTGCATTTATGGGCACATTCATCAAATGTGCACATCCCTCAACCATTCTCATCTTGACAAGTGGCACCTTTCCATTGGTTGAATTTTAGTCCCACATTGCTTCATTTTGGGCATTTTTCCAACTTATCAATCTATAAATAAGAGGCTTCATTCCTCATTTTAGCATACACAATTTGAGTAAAGTTATTATACTCGAATCCATAACAATTCTCATCCATTTTTATCCAATCTTAGCTAGGTTATGTAGATTTTCATCTTGGAGCACACTTCAATCATCAACAAAGTGGATCACTCTTCATCACTAATCAACAAAGCTTGCATAGGAGTTGGGAAAGGGCCAATTTCCACATCAAATTGGCACCAACTCCCCCAAGAGATTAAGAGTTTGCATTGCATTTGAATAGGATTTAATATCTTTCATTTATGCTTGTTTATGTTCTTCATTTCATTTCCTTTCTATTGCAATTTAAATGGATTTCTTGGGGAATCATGATACTAACTTGCATTTGATATAATATGGTGTTTGTTTCTTGTGTTTGTGCAGGTTGAGAATCTTGGTTCACAATATGCATCAAATCAAAAATTATTGCATCTATGCACTAGATTATCATCTTCATGCACACTCATGCTTCACCAATCGGTCTACACATAATTTTTCATACCAAACCACAATGTTGACATCAATGACAACACTGTATCTACACACTGTATAACCCATGCTCATATCATGCTCATGTTTCCACACAAGCCTTGCCTTTTTTCTTATCACTTCTCCATTCTCATTTAGTTTGTTTTTGAACACCCACTTAGTACCAATTATGTTCTTGCTTGCAGGTCTTGGGAAAAGTTCCCAATTCTAATTCTTCTCAATCTATAGTAGTTCTTCTTCCACAACCTTTATCCAATGTTCATATTTGCATGCATCAATCACTATTTTAGGTTCAACTTTAGAGAATAAACACAAATTTACCTCTTCTTCAAAAACTCTTCTTCTTGTCAATACTCCTTTGTTTTTGTCTCCAATGATATGTTATTCAAAATGATTCCTTTGTACATACTTAGGGGTTCTAAGGGTTTTTTCTAGAGCTTCTTTCTCTTCAATATGCACTTCTTGTTCCTTAGCTTTTTCTTCTTCTTTGTAAGCAGGATCATATGACTCATGCCTAACTCATATCCATCTATCACCACTGAATTCTAAAAATCTTCATCAACTTTAACATTTGCACTCTCAACAATCCTTCTCAGCCTTTTGTTGTAGCATCTATAAGCTTTGCTTTTAGAAGAATATCCAAGGGAGATACCTTAATCAAACCTTGCATCAAACTTTCCTACGTTTTCATCATCTATTTTGATATTAAATTTTCTTCCAAACACTTTGAAGTACTTGATGGTAGGGATCCTTCCATACCATAGCTCATAGGGAATCTTTATGTTGTTAGCTTTAGCTTGAACTCTAATAAGTATGTAAACAACAATACGTATTTCTTCTCTCTAGTAGACTTCTAGTAGGTTAGCTTCTTTCATCATAACCCTTGTAGCTTCTTGAACAGTCTTATTTTTCCTTTAAACCACTCCATTTTGCTGAGGAGTCCCAGGGGTAGACACATGCCTCTTTATGCCATGATTCTCATAAAACATGTTAAACTCATTGGAGGTGAATTCTCCACCTCAGTCAGATCTCAAACATTTGATTTCATATTCATCTCATTCTCAACCATAACTTTAAATGCTTTGAATCTATCTAGGGCTTCAAGTTTTTCTCTAAGAAAAGTAACCCATGCCATTTTAAAATAATCATCAATCAAAATCATGAAATACTTGTCACCTTGAATAATTCTCACTCTTGTAGGACCACACAGATCTTTATGCACTAATTCTAGTAATACGATAGAAGATTGTTCTTGTTTTCTTTCCAAATTGACAATCCCTGTAGATAGGCCTTGTAATCTTTGTGAGATCTCTTACTGCTTGAACTGAATTGATTCTTACCAGATTATCATAATTGATGTGACACATCCTCTTGTTCCATAGTCAAATTTCATTAATATGTGTCATAAAATAGTGACCATGAGCACCCTTGAGCTGATAAACATTTCCATTTGTCCTTTTTCTAGTAGCAATCACAATTTTGGACCCTTTTCTAATCTCACATCCATTATCCTAAAACATAATATTGTATCCTTTGCTACACATTTGTCCAACACTCAAAAGGTTATGTTGTAAACCATTAACATAGTAAACATCATCAGTATTATGCTTTCCATCAAAACTAATTGAACCTATTCCACATATCTTAGCACCTAAATCATCACCAAATCTAACAAGTCCTCCATCATACTTTTCAAGTTTAATAAACTTACTCTTGTCTTCGGTCATATGATTTGAGCATCCATTTTCAATGATCCAATAGTTCTTATCCTTTCTAGCATGAAAATCAAATACCAAAGTACCTTCAGTATTATCCTTTGTCTTTGGAGCACTTTCCTTCACACATCTTTCAAAGTTAGCAGAATTGGTTTCATCTTTTAAAGCCATGAACAAGCATTTATTATCATCATCATCTCCATAATCAAATTCATCATCAGAAATACTTGCATCTTCTCTAACATAATAGCTTTTCTTGATCATCTTACCTCTGTTTTCCTTGTTCTTGTTATTCACAACTCTATTTGGACATCTTGAAGCATAGTGACCTATCTTTCCACAACTGAAACATTTGAAAGATAATTTACCTTTGTACTTACCAATGCCCTTTTTCACCCTTCTCACAAAGTTAGCT
Source organism: Sequoia sempervirens (assembly GCA_007258455.2). Classification (NCBI taxonomy): domain Eukaryota; kingdom Viridiplantae; phylum Streptophyta; class Pinopsida; order Cupressales; family Cupressaceae; genus Sequoia; species Sequoia sempervirens. Next base: position 3,140 of record VDFB02027827.1, on the reverse strand, counting down.
TCCACATCATCAAGATCATCCTGATCCAAATCTTCTATCTTCTCTAATTTTTTAGCCTTAAAAACAATCTCAAATTTTGTACCATTATTTGGACCAAATTCTCTCATTTCAAATGTAGTTAGGGAACCATACAACTAATCTCTAGTATAAGTATCAAAATTTTCAAATTCCTCAATAGCAAAAACTTTATGACTATAAGATTTAGGTAGAGTTTTGATAATTTTCTTTACCACTTTTGATTCTTTGAATTTTCTACCAAGACCTTTGGTGGCGCTGACCACTTCATCTATGCTCTACATGTAGCTTGTAATGTTTTCATCTTCAAACATTCACAAGTTCTCAAATATGGTCTTCAAATTCTACATCTTAGCTTTTTTAACCTTTTCATCTCCTTCATAAACACTTTCTAGCTTATCCCAGATTTGTTTAGCAATTTTCAAATCCATAACTTTCACAAATTTAGATTTTGCAAGAATACTCAAGAGAACAAACCTTTCTTTACCATTGTTTTCATAGGCCTTAATCTCATCACTTGTGCTCAGACCATTTGTAGGCATAACATAATCATTGTGTATTGTCTTCTAGATGTCATATCTAAGGTAAACCAAATAGCCTTCCATTTTTATCTTCCAAAATGCATAGTCCATGCCATCAAACATAGGGATATCCTTCTTGTTCACCATTCCATATCTACCTCAAGCAATTAAGATTTTCTCCAAGAAACCTTGCTATAATACCAATTATTAAATTAACAAGAAAACTGAGAGGGGGGTGAATTAGTTGTACCTTAAACCTTCAAAACCATCATTAACTTTCAGATCCACATTCATTCATAAAACCCTTAACCTATTATGATGATTTAACATGAAAAACAAATAACAGAAACTAAAACACAACACCATACACGATAGAACACCAAATTTACATGGAAAACCCACAATGAGGATTAGCTCACAATACAAGTAATATCAAAACCACATCGAGTATTAGCTCTCAATACAAGTAATATCAACATCGATTACAAAGGATCATTGCTAGAAGGGCACACTGCCTAGAAAAGCCTCATATAGCCAAAGGCTTATTTCCAAAATAGAAAAAGAAGATAGAGAAGAAATGCTACACGAAGAGTTTATGATATCAATGCAACAAAGAATCCATCACAATTTCTTCAACAACACAGTGAGGATTAGCTCACAATACAAGTAATATCAACACCGATTACAAAGGATCATTGCCAAAAGGGCACACTGCCCATAAAAGCCTCATATAGCCAAAGGCTCATTGCTAGAACAAAAAAAGAAGATAGAGAAGAAATGCTACATAGAGAGTTCATAATATCAATGCAACAAAGAATCCATCACAATGTCTTCAACACCTTCATTGTCTAACTAAATGATTGTAGACACCTTTTGCTCCCTACATCTAGTAATCTAACACTTGAAAGCTCATGTTGAACTTCCCAATTTCACACTCTACAGCTCTGCAATTCACATCATTCATAACACACCCTACACACACTTCACACACACCATCCATCAACAACTCAACTCATATTTATATCATCTTCAACCTTGAAAGCTTTCTCCAAGGTCATTTATGCACCTCAATCATGCAAATTCAAATTATTTCGGTACCCAAACATTCCCACCATGGAAAGGAATGAAGGTAGATCACAATACTCCTTAGCTAGGACCTAAATCCTTTCTTACATGCCACGCCACACTTCCACAATCCACGAAGCATCTTTGCAAGTAGCGTAAACACCAAGGTCGGCCATTACTCATGTGAACACCATTAATCCTTTAAGTACACTCTTCCTTTGATCCATCCATAACTTGTGGCCAAAAAGATTCACCTGAAAATGATCTAGAATATTCCACAAACACCCTAAAATCAAACAAACTCCTTTGCAACAACTTTCACTCAAAGAATGTACACACCCTTTACATCTAGGCAACTTTGTCATACATTGTAACTTAGAAAACTATCTTCCAGAGCACCAAACCATGAACCATCTTGACATAAGAAAGATACCAAAAGCATCAACACTCCTTTAGATCTACAAGACCTAAAACATAATTATGGAGAAATGCAGAGAAAAGAAATTTCTCATAGACACCTCTCAGACACTTCTGCAATGCATAGTTCACACACTGGTGAACACAATTTCCTTTGCATAATGATTTGGCATACCAAATTCTGGATCTAACACCTCTATACATCTTTGATCAACATATTTTAACTGCATGAGCAAATCTTTAACTTGAAAGAAATGCAAAGCAACACAAGAACACACCTCTACAACCTAGAACAACACTACAACACACTATTTCCTTTTTTTTATCAAATTTTATCAAAAGCACTTGGAAACCAAGCACTAGAGACACATCCTCATCATCTTCAACACTACTACATTCATGTACAAAATCTTATGAAAGCAACAGTAGAGGTTGACATCAGAAGCTTTACTAATGAAAACATAATGCAACTAATAAAAGCATAGACAACACCAACTACTCATCTTCATAAAAATATCCCTCAACACATACAGTTGAAACCAATGACAACATATGCTTGTTGACATCAATGAAAACACCAACTACTCATACTTGCAACAAAATTCAAATAATATCTTCATGACAGATCAAAACCTCTTATTTTCCTTATTGCACACTATATTCTACTATCTCCCTTTGAAAAATCATGATTAGTGAAGTAAAATCCTAATAGCATGAAAACTAAATTCTGATTTTAGTAATCTCCTCAAGATACTCACCAATAATTGTTTGTTGGAGTTGGCAAAAATTAACTCCTCAACTCTCAAAGATCACCTGCAGTCAAACACCTATCACAGAAAGAGAGAATAGCAAAGCTATGAACGTCAAGAGCTATTGATCCAAAAAAGCATGAATCATTGATTAATGTGCATAAATTACAATGATTATACAAAAGAATATTTATAAGAGGATAATTAACCTATAAACCCTAGGTCATGATAAATCAAGATCATGACATGTGTCCTCATCTTATGACATGAGACATAAAATAAACATAACCTAAGTAAGCTTAAGTAATTAGAGGAAAATAAACCTAATAATTCAATAAATAATTAATTAGGAAATACCTTTTACTCTAACACC
>VDFB02027826.1:0-38092 GCA_007258455.2 Sequoia sempervirens | reverse complement strand
GATGCCATTTTCAAGCATGGTTACTGGGTATGTGCATACCTCTTTATTGGTTTTCACCCTTAGACTTGAGACTTTGTTGTCTTGGAGGACAAGCTCTCTAGTTCCCAACTTGGGTCAAATTTCTTGGTTTATCCTTGCCCTATTGACATTTCTTAAACCATATTGCTACCACTTTACGAAATTCTATCTATGTTGAGTTGGATGATTTTTTACCACTCACCCTAAAAAATAAGTTTTTGTTAAGGTTGATCATTCTGAGGACCTCAAAGATTCTATTTAACATTTAGATTGGCAAGCTATTGATACATATAGAGAAATTTATTTTAATGTGTTGAAAACTTGTTATAGGTGCCAATTTTTTGAACATACAACTAGAGACAAGTCTAGCCCTAAACCTTCAAATGATACACCTCCTTAAAAAATGAGGAAGGATGGAATACAATGGGAAACCACAAGAATAACTAGACCAATGAGTCAAAAAAATTATCTTTGAATGTGGATCACAATGATAGAATATTGGTCTTTTAGTTTAAAATCTTCTTTACAAGGTGATGGAGACTATCATCTCCCAACACACTAGGGGATCCTCCAAAGAGGTGAGTAAACCTTGTTTATTAGATCACTTCTTGGTGCTAGTGTTTAATCTTCCCAAATATAGATATTGGTTTCTTCTCCTTCCTCCCCTCCTTGAGTGATTTCAAGGTACTCTTGTAGCTCAATTTAGAGCTTGGAGGACAAGCAATATATTTTGAACAAGAAAAGGAATTTCATAGTAGCTATCAAGTTAGGAATTTATAACCCAATGATGGAAAGTGAGTGTTTGCAAAATAGTTCTAAATATCTTGGAAAACTTAATAACGATGATGTGCCTCTTGATTCTCGTATTCCATGATTGTTTTCTCATGGAATGCTTGAGATTTAACATACCTTGCAAGAAAGTAATGTGGGATACTTAATTGAAGATTTGTAAACTTGGACATTCTTTATTTAAAAGAGGTTAAAATTTAAAGTTTTTTCTTTTCTATAATTGGTTATCATATGACTAGCCAATGACTTCTTATATAGCAATAACGAGGGAGGACATGATAGTCACTATATTTATTTATCCAAAATGCTAGCCACAATTAGTGGACCAAGTATGCGACCCTACCAAGAGGGCTCTATGTGTACATTAGAGTCCCTCAAGGACTCAAGCCTCCAGGATCACCTGCAAAAAAAAAAAAACCTTCTACAAGAGAGAAAATCAATAACACAGATTTGCAATAATGGATGCAAGATATGGCCAATATGTAATATCAGGATTGCAGTGATATATTGGACTTGTACAACTGAATTGAATTTTCTAGGATGTACTAATGACACCTAGCGTATGTAGGAGTTTATGGTGAACTCCTCAATACCCCAGGATCACATACAAGACAATAATAATATCCACAAGAGAGAAATGGCAGAAATATCATGTTATGATTATGGATGAAAAATTGCCAGATTGAATATGACAATGTGCATATGATGCCTTGCTTATAAAGACAAAATTTGTGAGATAGGATTAGACAAGATCATGACATATGTATTAATCCTATACAATGAGACAACTACCCCAATGAATATTAAATGATTTAGGACACAACCATTAAATGAAAAAAGATAAAATAAAATCTAGTGACAACTAACATTAACTAGAAAGATTCTCTCCTAGGACTAAGTGGAATTAAAACTTGTAAATAGGATATAGATAGGTAGAACACCTATTTACACCAACACCCCCCCTTAAGTACAAATTAGGGAGTAAAATTATGTAAATGACACAAAGATGGATCTTGGATACAAGGCCATGTTAGGTACCCATATACAAATGCAAATGTAATCTCTCACAAATGAATAAAAGGAGAAAACCCAGAGAGACAAAAATACTCCCCAAAAAAGAGAAAAGATACAATAATGCTCTCCTTGAAAAATGAGAGGACAAAACCCCATTCGAGGAAAAAGACCCCCATAAGAGAGACGAAGAGAGACCATTCAACCCCCCTCAATGAGATAACCTGATGCAAAGAAACATAGGAAGCACACTGGTGGAGTAACACTCGAATCCTTAATTAAGGAAAGCAAAAGAAATATAATTTTGATGCTAGAAACCATATTAGAGTCACTCAAGGACTCACAATTGAAATCATGATAAAGCAATGACAAACCCGATGCTAAGGAACACTGGAAAACTCTAAATATGGAGCAACATTGGAATCTGAATGATACAACAGGATATAGAACATTGTTCTAAAATTGAAATGAAGTGCAAAGATCAAAATTGCACCCTCCCAACTATCAAAATGTCCAAGTAATCTCTAAGACATCCATTGGGGAAAGCACTGAAATAACAATATACTTGAGACTAAAATAGGGAAAAATGAATAGATGGCATGATAGAGCTCCTCAATACCTTTCCAATGCTGCAAGAATCATGAAAATAAGAGTTCATGGAAAAAAAATATGAGCTTGGGAGCCAAAAATGAAGATCTAACTTCAAACAACAATAAATGCTTGAAAACCATAAAATTTTAGAAAATAACGTACAACAATGTAATATTGGTGAAGCCATCTTTCTGACGATATCTCATTGGTGAAAATGACCTCCTAGATTACAAGTTATGAAAATTTGAAAAAATGTCTAATTTGGGCCTCTAGGGAAAAAAATTGAGGGCCTTGAGCTTTAAGCCCTTGGTCCTCCATGTGACCTATTGGCATAAAAAGGTTTTTATAAAAAAATGCCACTAGCGGCGACAATGCCACTGGGGCAATGCTGCTAGGGGGTGATGGGCCATAGGTTGCGCCACCTCAGGCGCTAAGCCCTTAGGTTGGCTACTAGTAGTAGTTAGCTAACCCCGTGACTAGGGGTTATAACCTTGGTGGGGGACAATTGCCCAACCAACAAAAAAAACCACAGTTGGTGGTAATAAATAAACTCGTCGATGAATAAAATATTTAAACCAAATTTATTATTAAAACTATGCCAATTAATAAATGAATTCGTACCACCTGTAGCGACAAAAATGACACCAACCAAATGAAAAGAAATCACAGTGTAGAATGACATAGAGGAGTATACTATTGACATAGAAGGTGGAATATTCCACTCAAATATGCCATATTCCATCGGTCACAAACCCTTCAGACTATATCGATGATGACGTCATACAATATGACCAAGCATGAATCTGCATGACTAAATTTTTTTCTTGATGCTTGATCAAACAAAATTTGATGAATTGACAGTTGATCCTTGGGTTCTTCAAGCCTTTTGAACATAATGGTAGGGTCAGATTTGACCCAAAATTCTTCAAAAAATTAGCTACCCCCCCGAATCTGGCAATTGAAACCCTCCTTCAAACCCTTGTAGATTAGTCAAAACTAATGAAAATTAATGAAATGAAAGACAAACCTAACTTTCTTTGATGCCTTGGATTCAATGATGAGGTCGTTGAAACTCCAACTCACATCCAATAAGAATTTCATGCCAAGATTAGTCCCTTAGATCTAGGAAGAATTCTACAACATTGAAGCTTTGATACCATGTAAGAGTTTATGGTGAACTCCTCAACACCCCATGATCACCTGCAAGACAACAATAACTTCCATAAGAGAGAAATGATGGAAATATCATGCTATGATTATGGACGTAAGATTTCTAGATTCAATATGATAATATACATATGATGCCTTGCTTATAAAGGAAAGTTGTGAGATAGGATTAGACAAGATCATGACATGTGTCTTAATCCTATACAATGAGACAACTACCTCAACAAATATTAAAGGACTTAGGACACAACCATTAAATTCCAAAAGATAAGATAAGATCTAGTGACAACTAACACTAACTAGAAGGATTCCTTCCTAGGACCTAAGTGGACTTAACATGTAAATATGACCTAGATAGGAAAAACACCTATTTACATTAACACCCCCCCTTAAGTATAACTTAGGGAGTAAAATTATGTAAATGACACAAAGATGGGTCTTAGATACAATGCCATGTTAGATACCCATATACATATGCAAATGAAATCAATCACAAATGGAGAAAAGGAGAAAACCTAGTGGGACAAAAACTCCTCCCCAAAAGAGAGAAAAGATACGATAATGCTCTCCATAAAAAATGAGAGGACAAAACCCAATTTGAGGAAAAAGAACCCCCATAAGAGAGATGAAGACAGAACATTTAGCCCCCTCTCAATGAGATAAACCATTGCAAAGAAACATTGGAAACACACTAGTTGAGTAACAATGGAATCCTTAATTAAGGCAAGCAAAGGAAAGATAATTCTAATGCTAGAAACCATATTAGAGTCGCTCAAGGACTCACAATTGGAATCATGATAAAGCAACAGTAGAACTGGCTAAGGAACACTGGAAAAATCTTGATATGGAGCAACCCTAGAATCTGAATGATGCAACATGATATAGAACATCATTCTAAAACAAAAATGAAGTGCAAAGATCAAAATTGCACCCTCCCAACTATCAAAATGTCCAAGTAATCTCCAAGACACCCATCTAGGTGGGAACTAAAATAAAAATATACTTGGGACAAAAATATGAAAAAGTGCATGGATGGTAAGATTGAGCTCCTCAATACCTTTCCAATGTCACAAGAATCATGAAAATAGGAGATCATGGAAATTTTTTTTGAGCTAAAGAGCCAAAAATCAAGATCTGACTTCAAATAACAATTAATACCTAAAAACAACAAAATTTTGAAAGATAACCTACACAAATACAAAATTAGAAAAAACCAACTTTTTGACGATATCTCATTGGTGAAAAATGACCTCTTGGATTGCATGTTATGAAAGTTTGAAAAAATGCCCGATTTGGGCCTTAAGGGACAAAATTAGGGGCCTCGAGCTTTAAGCCCTTGGTCCTCCATGTGACTTGTCGGCATAATTTTTACACTAATGGTGGTGACAAGGTTGGGACGGTGTTGTTGGGGGGTGGTGGGCCATAGGCCATGCCACCCCGGGTGCCAAGCCCTCAGACTAGCCATTGACAATGATCGACTAACCCCACGACTAGGGGTTATGAACCTAGCGAGGGCCAATCATGCAACCAACAAAAAAATGATGGTCGATAGTAATAAATAAACCTAACGACAAAATATTTAAACCAAATTTTATATTATTAAAACTTTGATAGTTAATAAATAAATTCGTATCGTCTGTAGCGATAGAAATGACATTGACCAAATGAAAAGAAATCATATTACAGAATGATGCAAAGGAGTACATTGCTGATGTAAAAGGTAGAATATTCTACTTGAATATGCCATATTCCACTAACAGACCCTATAGACTGTACAAATGACAGTACCATACATTACATCAAAGTACATATCTGTATAGATCTATACAACTAAAAAAATTTCTTGATGCCTCGACCAAAGGTGTCAAAATTTGATGAATTGGTAGTTGATCCTTAGGTTCTCAAGATTTCCATATGCAATGATGGGGTCAAATTTGACACAAAATACTTCAAAAAATTAGCTACACCCCAGATTTGGCAATTGAAACCCTCCTTCAAACCCTTGTAGATCAGTCAAAACATAATGAAAATTGATGAAATAAAAGGAAAACCTAACTTTCTTTGATGCCATTAATTCAATGATGACGTCCTTGAAATCCCAAATCACACCCAACAAAAATTTCATGCCAAGATTGGTCCCTCAAATCTGGGAAGAATTTTGAAGCACTGAAACTCTGATACCATGTAGGAGTTTATGGTGAAATCCTCAACACCCTAGGATCACCTATAAGACAACAATAACTTCCACAAAGCGAAATGATAGAAATATCATGCTATGATTATGGATGCAACATTTCCAAATTAACTACGACAATGTACATATGATGCCTTGTTTATAAAGGAAAGTTGTGAGACATGATTAGACAAGATCATGACATGTCTTAATCCTGTATAATGTGATAAACACATCAACAAATATTAAATGACTTAGGACACAAGAATTAAATGCCAAAAGATAATATAAGATCTAGTGACAATCAACATTAACTTGAAAGATTCTCTCCTAGGACCTAAGTGAACTTAACATGTAAATATGACCTAGATAGGTAAAACACCTATTTACACCAACATATGTGTTCTCTTCAATATAATTGAAAATAACTATGCTAGTGTTATTAATGTTTTATTAAAAAAGGGATCCTAGGTCTAATGCATAGATCACTAACATCAATCCTTTTTCAAAAGAAAATTAGGATACAAATCAACAAGGGAATTAGATTGACCTTCAACCTCAAAGGTGAGTCCAATCAGCCCTAGATCCGATCCTTTAATGCCTTAGAAAATTGATTTTGATGAGATGCAATGGTGTAAGTTCTAGAAAACAATGAAAATACAATACTTTGATGCAAAAACAATAAATCAGGAAAGTCACAAACAAATTTGATGTTTAGAAATAGATTGTGTAGACTTTTGTACACCTATCATACAAATTTGGAGCTAATTTTGTAGGACTAAGTCACCTAGGGTGACTATGTCCCTGTAATTGAAATTGAAATCTATGTTCATAGTCCTTGAGAGTCTAGTCAAAGGATTCTTCCTTCTCGATCTCATTATCAGATCTTTGTCGATGTTGAGATGAACAAGTTTCCATATCTTGTCAAGTTGTAGGGTTTGAATGGAACAATGAATAAATGATCTTCAATATTCCTCCAATATTCTTTAGAAATGTAACCCTCTCATTCAAAGAGAGAGGAAGGGTTGTGCCATATAAGGGATTGCCTCAGTCAAACTTTGTGTTGGTGTTTCCACCTCCACAATGGAAAAATTGGTAAAATAGAGCTTATCCTTTTGAGGGATTGAGACTAAATGATAAATAAATGATGAATCAATGGATGCAACTAACCACTCAAATGTAATTCCTTGAAGGACTGAACTCATGTACAAATATCCTCAAGGTTTTATTGCAAATTGGCTTGATTGGTTGGAAGACCTACAAGGTTTAGTCCTCACAAACAAAATAACAACATAACCATGAACAAAATCACATAGAACTTGACATGGTGCTTCAATAAATTTTCTCTTGAATGCTCTTGATTTGATTATAATTGCTTAATAATGCTCTTTCTTTAAAATATTTTCACTTATTGCTTGTTAGATTTCAAATGGTATAGTGACTAGGTATTTATACACAATAATTCAAATTTCTTGAAGTTAAATCCTGATATCTGACTTTTGACATTTGAAATTCAAATAGTAAAATGCAAACTTTGACATATTAAAAATTGGAGGCAAAATAGGGGGACTAAGTTGCCTAGGGAGAGTTTGTCCTAGCCCTATTTTGTGGGGTGTAAAGTGTCGGGAGAAAAATATTAAATGTTTTCCTTGGTTTTGTATATGGATTTTCTTGATAAATATCCAAATAGGCTGCATAATGCATAATTTAGGACATTAGATGTACAATTACATCTAGTCACTTAGGGGGAGAAAAACATAGTGTGAAATTGACAATTTACGATGCTACATTTAGCCCCCACTTTAGTAAGAGTAATGAACTTACACTCAAACTTACACTAGAGTAGAAAATATGTCAAGAGGGTTCCAATTGTCCAAATATTGAAGAGACACGATAGCCATAAATCTAGGGGAAGTGTGCAAGCCCCCAGGATTCAAGATCCAATGGAAAACCAACATGAGGACAAAGGAACACACATGTGAAGTGAAATGCAATATGAAAAAAAAAATCATACATGATGAAGAAACATGACATGATATAATGCAATCATGATATGAACACAAACATGATGCCAACACGATGAAAGCACATAACATAGAACAATCACAAAAAAAACACACAATTAGTACTAAAATGATTCAAGTCGGTAAGGGAAAGAGACCCCAGTCTTAAAATTGTCTCAAATACCAAACACCATCCATTAAATACACTATCTAAAAAAGATGGTGCTCTCACAAGGATGTTAAATCACTCATGAGCTACATAGATCTACTAGCTAGTAAGATGTGTCATGCTAGGTTTCTATTCAATATGATGGGTTCTACAATGCTAGCAAGTTGCATTATGCTAAGACACTCATGAAACACATGGCCGCACTAGAAATCAAGTTATGTTATGCTAGGTGGCCATGTTAAAAAGTGTTCTCAAGTTCATGAATCAGTGAACTGCTTTAAGCCAAATCTATGGACTATTTTTCCAAATTTTAACATCCAAGGGGACGAACAAAACTCACCTAAGAAGGTGCATAAAATTATAACATCCAATGGGATGAACAAGACACCTAAGAAAGTTAATAAAATTTTAACGTTCAAAGGGATGAACAAGACTCACCTAAGAAGGTGCATAAAATTTTAACGTCTAAGGGGATGAACAAGACTCACCTAAGAATGTGCATACAATTTTAACGTCCAAGGGGATGAACAAAAGCTTAATGCCACAGGGGACGAATTGATAACCACACCTTAGGGGGCGTTATAACAACGCCACCACTAAGGGGGTATGCCAATAGGTAAAATATCACAATACGTGTATGAAGTGGCTAGGGGTAATATATGCCCCCCTTAAAATGTCAACATACTTGCTATTCTAGTATTTTAAGGAGAGAAGAATCCACACCTTCAAACTAATTATCCTTTCCCCCAAGTGTAGGGACAAGTAAAACCATGCTAGAGACTATCATGTTTCTTCCATGGAAAATATGGTTGCACTTAAGATTATACCATCATAAATGGAAATGAGAAAACACATAGAGCTAAAAATGCCACAGTGAGGAGCAACACCATAGAATATAGATCATTATTGTTTACAGTGATTAGGTGCATCAACACATGGGAGAGAACCATGATCACAAAGTTGTATTTTACTATTCAAGGCTTGACACTCATTGGTAGAATGACCATGCATTCTATGATATGGAAAAAATGAGTTATGAACTTTCTTTTGTGTCTTCGGACAAAGAGTAATCAAGTGGGATTTGAGAAGCCTTGACTAAATATTCTCTTGCTCAATAGTAGGAGATATTTATTTCTCTTGTGAATAAAATCTTGCTCGCTTACCAAAATATGTCATACATATAGTAGATGATAAAGCATTCAATGAAGATGGGGACAAAGGTTGGAAACCTAGACCCTACTTGGAAAAGTATGGTATAGACTTCACTTTATCCCTATTTTTTTGTTCCATGTTTGCATTATATCTATTTTTAGAAATAATTTTGTATCCAATCCCATAAAATTCTTCCAACTCAGATGAAGAAATTGCATATATATGCTCCTTAGAAGAATTAGATTTTTCTTGAGCACATAAATCCTTTTTAAGTTTTTTAAAGTTAGGCATATTATACTCATGAGGGATGGAAGGTGAAGAGCCTCCATCACCATCACCATCACCATCACCATCACCATCACCATTACGAGGTGATGTTTTTGAATCTATTGATGTAGAACAAGATAAAACACAAGACTCTTTAGATTTAGATTGTAAGATTTTGTACTCTCCCATAAAGGAGGATTCAAAATCTAATGAACCCCAATCATTATCAAAACATGCACTTTAAGATGAAGCAATATTATGATCATTGTTTGATCTTTGGAATTTTGTGGCAAGATTTTAGATTCCCCTTGGAAACAAGGTGTAATATCTAACGACCTCCAATCATTGTCTAAGGGTTTTTTTGTGGGTGGAACAAAATAATGATTATCATCAACATGTATAGGTTCAACCTTTGAAGTTGGAATAAAATAATTAATAGAGTTGTAAGTTTCATTTCTGACTTTAATGTATGAATTATAACATTTTTCATCCACTTTATCTGTATATATATTGTTATTATATTTATACTTCATATCATGGTGAAGAGAAGAGACTCCCTTCATAGCATGAATCCACGGTCTACCTAGGAGAAGATTATATGAAAGAGGTCTTGGCATGATATGGATAGGATGATGGTTTTCCAAGGATTGAAGACATAATGTTCAAGGAACAAATGCTTGAGAACTTAGATTTTATACACCTTACAAATATTCTTGAATTGGTTAGGGTTTGACATTATTGGTCTTCCTCAAGTGAAAAATATTAAGGCCACACTCTTCTATGATGACAATTGTTAATCCCAATGTAGAGATAGGCTTCATTGCATGCAAGTTGATAGAGATCTAAAAAAAGAGAGTGAAAAAGAGAAAAGAAAAGAAGATACCATGAGAACTCAATTATCTGGGTGATTTAAGTAACCTCTATGAGTTCTATGGATGCTTGACTATAAGTAGAACTAAGATTTAAGTAGAGTTAGAGGTAACTCTGTTGGGGCTATATATGCATGAAAAGTAGTATAGTAACACCCAAATTATCACTAATCATGTTATCTTAATTACATGATGTAATATAATAGACCTGCAATTAGTTGAAGGTGTACCTATACCTATGTAGTTTTTTGAGGATTCCATCTCATCATGTTATGAGCTTCACTTTTCAAGGAATTAACCACTTGCAAACAATATGAGATATCACCATTCATTGAGAGGTGTCTTATGAAGTATTTAGTCATTATAAGGATTTTAAGTATCTTATAAGGAAATATATTTGTAGGAGGGCTAATATTTTTAGGATTGATAATGTCAATGACATTTACCTATTAGATTTTGATAGATTTTATAAGGATAATAAGATAAAGAGATATATTAAAACTCCATACACTACTCAATTACGTGGAGTTACAATAAAATGAATAAAACATTGATGAAGATGAATATGAGTATACTTAGTGGATCTAGCTTGGAATAAAAGTTTTGGGAAGAAGTGGTTACCATAGCTTGTTTCCTAGTTAATAGGTATCCTACAATAACTCTTTTTGTTAAGGTGTGGTTAGGTAATTTTTTTTTTATTTCAAACACCTTCAAGTATCTGGTTATAATGTATATACACATATACCAAGGGAAAAGTAGACTAAGTTGGAGAACATGGCTAAAAAAATATATCTTCATTAGATATGGAATTGGTGTGAAAGGGTAAAAGCTTTGAGATCTTGTGGCCAATTTCTTTTTATATAGAAGTTTAATCTTTATAGAAGTTAAATCTTCTTCCGTAATATTGTAGCTACAAAAGGATGAAAAGGAAGATGTGGTTCAACTACCCAAAAGAATAAGAAGGTTAAACCAAAATACCACAAAAGACTTGATGATAAGGAGATATCAGATAGTTTAGAGTTTTAGAAAGGAGGTAGAACCTCCATCTCAATTCTTGAGGAGGTACAATCAACACATACAATAAATATACATGTATAATTATCCCATTTCAAGGTGTATTTTTTATTTGATTACTAACATATATATGACCTTATAAATATGAAGGATGCATTGAGTAGATGGATACATTTTTTTTAATTTCACGATGATTTTGTGGAATATACTTACATGACATAGCTACACCACTACATTGAAAGAGGTAAAGGAAAATTGTTTTGTAAGTTAAAGAAATATTTTTATGGTCTTAAGGAATATCGTAAGATGTTATTTCAAAATTTTGATTCTTTTTGTTAGGTTTGGGGTTTCTTAGATCTAAGCTAAATCATTGCATCTATTATAAAAGAAATAGTGATTTTTTCCTTGTTATCACTTTATATGTTGATTATATGTTATTTTCAATAATGGTAAGGGTGTGATTTGTGCATTAAAGTCTCAAGTTTCAACATTGTTTAAGATGAAAGATATAGGGGTTTCTAGGTTCATATTAGGGATGAATATATAAAGAGATATAGCTAATGGAAATATTTGGTTAGGCTAGAGAATTATGTGGACTTGGTGTTGGAGAGATTAAACATGACAACTTATATAAAATTGTGTTCTTATTTTAGTGGGAATGAAGTCATATGTAGAGTAGTGTGTGACTTATGCTAGTGAGATGGGGGATATGACTAGTGTGAATTATGATAGTTCCATAAGGAGATTAATTTATGTTATGGTATGTACAAGAATAAACAGTAGCCAAGTAGTGGGAGTCCTTATCCATTTCACAAGTAATTCTAAATGAACTCATACCTTGGGATGAAGTGAAGAAAGTCTTCATATATTTTTTGGGCACCTTTAAGAAATCCATTTTTTTACTATCATGGTAGTCCTTAAAAGGACAAAAAAATTAGTTAAAATTCAAGGATTTATGTATTTATATTGGGAAAGGGATGTTGAGAGTAGAAGATCCATTAGTGGGTATGTTTTCACTATGTTTGATGGTGGAATTAGTTGGATGAGTATGTTGTAGGATATGGTCACTTTGTCCACCACATAAGTAGAATACATGGTGGTCACCCGTTCTTAAAAATAAAATATTTGGTTTAATTTTTTGTGTTCAAATTTGGGCCTAACTCTAGGAGCTTTTACAATTCTATGTGATAGTCAAAGTTTCATATGTTTGGTAAAGAATCTAACCTTTAATGCAAGGGTGAAGAATATTTATGTCAAGTACCATTTTATTCATGGCATGGTAGAGGATGGGAGGTTGATTATACAAAAAAATGAATCATTATAGAATATTCTAGAGGTATTGAAAAATCTACTGAGAACAAGAAAAGTTTAGGTGGTACACTGAGTCTATGAGCCTCTTGGCCCCAAGGAATTAGTCCATAAGTCTTATTACTCTATTTTCTCTCCTAATGTTTTTAACAAGTGGGAGAATGTTATGAAAGGTGACTCAACCTTTCTTCTAATGTTAAGATTACACACAATGTAATATTTTCTATAGAATAGAAAAAATCACTTTCTAGGCTATAAAGTTATTTTTTAGCCAAAGTATATAGTTTGGGTTGTTTGGATTGTATCCATGCATACTTAGTATGTAGTTATATTTGGATCAAAATTTATGGTCTTTAGAAGTCAGGCCTCTTGCATCAGAAATGTAAGAACATCTAGGGAACATAAAAGGGTTGCAAGAGGGAGTTTTACTTGTTGATAAAACTATTATGCATGTCATAAAATGTTATAAGACATATATTTTAATGAAGATAGTAGAACCAAAATGAAATTCCCAAGTCAATGAGTGGATTATGATGAGTTATTGATAGGTGGATGAAATTTTATATTTTTAGCCTAAGGACTCGTCTTGAGATTTGGGTGTTGGATTTATGACTATGGGTGTAGGTACCACATTTTAGGTGGTTTTATCTCATGGTTTCATAATTATAATTTTAAGGTTTCATTTATTGTGTCTCTTATTTATTGGGTGCTTGAGATGGAGGTTTTGATAGTGAGTTTTATAGATATTGTTATGTTTCCATAAATACTTTACATCTTTGGTTAGTGATACTCCTATAAAAGCTTGATTATAAAAAATTGTTATAATATTTTATTAATAAATAATATATTGAGTGTGGTATTTTTGTCCTTAAAGGGTTTTCCCATTATAATTCGCTATATTATGGTATATTAATTGTTGTTTATTTCCTTGTAACCTTTTGATTTGCTAATTTTTGCACATATATCCTCTAATATATTAGTGTAGGAAGAATATTCCATAATTTGTTTCCTTTTATAACCACCATTAGGGACCTGTAGGTATTGTGGAGAAGCCAAGGAGAACATGCAAAATTAATTTCATCTTTGGAAATATGAAAAATATAACTTGGGATGTTAGAATTTTCATTTATAAATATGTCATTTTTATTTTGAACTTGTATGAGTTATAATGAAATACACAAACATAAGTGGAAAGGCCTCAATCTTTAATTTTTATATTACTTGATGTTGGTGTCAAATGTGCATGGAAGCTTGATTCATTTTTCTCATATTTAGCTATGCAATAGAAATATGTTTTGAAAGTATAATTTCATTAATCATGTTGAATGAACATGAAACATATTGTAGATGCAATGCAATCTATGCATATACGAGGCAATTGAAATAATGTAATTAATTGAGGTAGTTAAAATGAGTTTTTGAATCATAATAAATGGTGTTATATTTGGTGGTTGTATCTCTAGTTTCTATTGTTCTTGTCACATGTGTGTACCTATAGGTGTGGGTGGATATATGTATGAGTGTTTAGATCCTTAATGAGATATTGTGATTTATTTATTTTCCCTATCCTTCACCTTAGGTGGTGTTTGAGACTCTTATGATTTATAGAACTTTTGTGTTAGAAGTTGTGTCATACCTAGTGTTAGGATGACTATATTATATTGAATTGGATGTGTCACTAGGCTTCCCTATCTCTCTAGTCCTTATAATATACACTCCTTAAATTTACATGTCAATCCACATCTCGATTGATATGTGAACTTGTCCAACTTTCTTTGTGTCTATTCTTAGAGAATTAAGTGTAATGTTAGAGAACTAATTTACAAAAGTCTAATTTTGACTAGGTAAGTTTGATATGATGAATCTTTGACTAGGATAGAAGCATACGTTAAGGAATAAAACATAGGATTACTACTACCCTCTAGATTCATTGAAGTCCTCCAAGTGTGTTGGTATCTAGAAGGTGTGTCAATGTCCAAAAGTGCATTATCATCCTAATGCTTTAGACAACAATAATTTATTGCAATTTTTTAGAAAATTTTCTTAAAGAAGAAATATTACTATAGTTTTTGTTTGCATACCTAGCATCTTAATTCAAGTGGTCCTCTAGATATTTTGGGATATACTGATATCCTCATACCCAAACATTTTTGAATGTGTACCATGGTATTATTTGTCACATATGTGACCTTATGATTGTATATTCTATATGTTTGATCCTTTCAAGGGATGATATGTTGTCATTATTTCATCCTATTGTTGGTTTAATGGGTGATGGATTTAAGGTTCTAGGCCCAATGATTTGAGAGAAAGAAATCTCTACCTCATAGTGACATCAAAAGTGACCTTGATTTTCATTGAGTGAAATATTCAATTTATACCACCATTCTTGGTGTATTGGTGATGGTCATGTGTTTCATTGTGCCTTGCTGTGAATGTTGCACTTGCAATGCGATTTTTTTTGTTCAATTTTTGTCTATTAATTTCATGAGAAAAATCTTGGGGAATTACACCTCTATTTCAAATATTAATTAAATAAATCTCTTGTCCCTAATATTATTTTAAGATGTTATGTATTTAACAAACTACAAATTGATCCCCATATTTCACTTTCAACATTAAAATAATAAAATTTAGAATCAACATGCTCTAAAATTCATCATAACCAATATGAAACAAATCCAAACTCTTCCAATTCATTTCTATCACTCTTTCATAATTTTTCCAACCTTTCTTCCTAGATAAGAAATCTGGGTTTTCAACACTAATTCCTCAATTTTAGAATTAAATAATTAAGTAATCAGATTCAACAAACTTCTAAACTAAAAATTTACATCATCCCTCTTCTCTTCCCATTATCATTATCTTTAACCACTCTATAGTTATAATTTTAGCTTAAAAGGTAAATCTATCACTTCCACTGAATTTTGTGGAGAGCATAGTTGTTGTAGGAGCACCTACAACCATGATGCACAATTTGATGTGGTAGAGAGTGTCATGATGAATTTGAATGAGTCTAGGTTAGTATGGGATGTTAAAATGTTTGTTCATGTCAAATAAGGTCTAAAAGACCATTTGAAATGTATTTAGGGGCTTTAGGAGTTATTGGAGTTCAATTGCCAAAAAATGAAGAAATGTAATGTTGTCAATACCAAGACAAGTTGTCAAAAAGCAGATTAGGGAATGTTAAGGGGTTAAGAATTTAAAAAATAGTTCTATACATTGGGGAAAGGTTGTTTTGATTTGAAAATGTATAAAAATTCCTCATAAGGCTCGAATTTAGGTTGTTGAACACATTTGGGAAGAATTCCAATAAGCATTCAAATGGTTTCATCAAATTTTCTGAGTTTTTGCTCTTTTCCTGCTATGTACGGGTTCGTACAGGTCCCCATTGATCTTAGAATTATGGTATGATGTATTGATATGTTTTAACTTGTAATTCCAATCATTTTGAGAGTCCCTTGTTATTTTTTGTGAAATGAATTTCTAAATTTCTTGATCTACATGTACAGGGCAGCAAGGTCTGATTTTGGAGTTTATTTGATGTTGAAGCCATTCCTCCTACTGTGGTGATTTGTTTCTTGTAGGAATGGCCTGTAACATGTTAGGTTAGGTGTCTATAGATGTTTGGAGTCATAATAAAGTGTTTTGGTGTTTGGGAAGTGATGCCCTAGGGCTGAGTAGAGTTAATTTTATGAGAAAATGAGTAACTAAAGCATGGTTTTGATGAATATATGATGAAATGGTCTATGTGAAGGTTTATTGAGTATGTGTAGGCTATTTGTGGTGTGTTTGAAGCATTAGATTTATTGTAGGGGCCTGAGAGATAGGAATTCCTATAAAACCCTTGGTATTTGCATTAAGAATGAGGGTTTGCAAGATCAGTGGTATGGAAACCTTTGAGTGGAAAACAATTTTGATATTTTGATGTTTTAACACATGACTAAAGACTGTTTGATGTGTTTGAGTGAAGGGCAGGTGTTGGTGAAGGACTTCCTTTGTTAATTTGGGCTAATTTAGTAGCCTTTTGTAGAGCAGTCTATTGAATCTTAATGACTGTGCAAATAAACTTGGTGTGATCTTTTGGGATTTTGTTTTAGGGTTTGTGTTAAAGCTTATTTGATGTTTTGTTGGCCATTGTACGGCCTTCTCTAAAAGATAACTCCATTTTTTGAATTTTGAAGGCTAGAAGCCTCTTATGAGTGGTTTTGGAAAGTAGGGTGATTTGTGATATGGGGGTTGATGTCTTGTTGAAGTCTAATCATTTTGAGTCTGATTATGAGTATAATACACCCTGAATTGCATCAAAGTGGTATCAGAGCTTGAAACATATGATATTTTGTGGGTGATTTGTTTGATTTTTGTAGGCTTGAAGGAAGTTGATTGGTGAAGATTCCTCTGAAAGGTGTTGGTCTGCTAGGGAGTGCAAGATCTAAAAGAGAAGCATGCTAAGCTTCTAGAATCTCATAATGCAGTTTTGGCAAGGCTTGCTGCCTTGGAGACAAGGAAAAGGAGAGAAGTAAATGAAGAGAGTGAAACAAAAGAAGATGAAGAAGAATATGCGGATGTTGATGAAGAACTGTACCTTGAAGATCATAGAATGGTAAAGATGCTCAAAGTAGTGAAAGGCGAATTAATAAAGGTAAAAGTTGATCTTCCTATTTACGGTGGTAATTTAAATGAAGAAGAATTGCTTGATTGGATTGTTGCTATGGATAATTATTTTGAGAGTGAAGATATTTCAGAAGAATAAATGGTGAAGGTGGCATAAACAAAGCTAAAAGGACATGCTCTTCTATGGTGGGATTATGAGAAAGCAGAGAGGAAAAAACAAGGAAAATCAAGGATTACTTCATCAAGATGGTACAAAAGTTGAAAGGTAAATTTTTTCCAAAGGATTATGAAGTTCAGTTGTATAAAAAGTTGCAAGGATTGAAACAAAAGGAACTAGATGTTAAAGCCTACACTGATGAATTTTACAAATTAAGCATAAGGTCTAGAAGAGATGAGGATGAGGCTGAAAAGGTGGCTAGATATCTAGGTGGTTTGAGAATCAATATACAAGATGAAATTGTTGTTGCTAACCCCAAATTTGTTGAAGATTTTTTTCAATTAGTAATCAGGGTGGAGGAAAAAATTCAGAGGAGACAAGAGAAATCAGTGAGAGGATGAGGTGGTACTAGTGCAAGAGGAAGAGGAGTAATTTCTACACCAAAGAAACCATTGGAAGAACAAGAAGGAGAAAATAAAGGTAAAGAACAAGGTATTGATGTTAGAGGTGGTTTTAGATGTAGAGGTAGATTCAATGGTGGAAGAGATTCTAATGTCTTTGCAGGGAGGTTTTATCATTGCAATGAATATGGACATCCAACATGGAAGTTTCCTGAAAAGGTTGGTAGTTCATCTAGTGGTGAAAAGAGGATTGATAGGAGAGCACAATTGGTTCAAGAAGAGGAATGTGAGAGCACAAGTTCAACAAATTTAAGAGCTACTCCTAAAACAAGGGAAATGCTGATGATAAGAAAGACGGTATTGAAGGCAACAAAAGAGGTAGAACCATTGCAAAGAAAAAGCCTCTTCAAGACTACTTGTAAATGCAAGAACTATTGGAAACACAAGGGCAGACAACTGAGAGGGGGGGTGAATCAGTTGTTTTAGAAATTCAAAACTTATTAAACTTATTAACCCTTATTCTCAAATCTGACAAATAACCATGAAAGCATAAATCATCAACACATCAAAAACACACATTTCACCAAGATTTTTTTATGTGGAAACCCTGGTAGGGGAAAAACCACGGTGGAGGTCAGTCCACAAGATTATACCCTATTAAAAGTATAAAGAATGAAATGGGGAATGCACATGCATTCAAGCACACTGTCTAGAGCTTGTTGCTCAAATATAACAAGGATTACTGCCCAGAGGAAGACACACTATCTTACAGAAACATTGGATTACATCCGTAGGGATTTGAACTAAGAGAATAACATCTGCTAATGCTTGATTATAGTTTTGGTTAAGCACATGAACACTTATTCACTCTTCTTCACTCTTCTTCACACTCTACTCTACCTTCAAATAATTTAGAACATTATTCGTGCATACCATGCATTCAAATGGTATAAAAAATCACTTATATATATCCACAACTAGGAATTACATCATTACATGTCGGTTTCAACAAAATAATAAAATGAATATAAACTGTCGGAAAAACAATAATAATTATGAATGTGAATCAACCAAGGTCAGCCACAAAATAGTGAAGAACCAAAACAACATCCCTGAACATGAACCACCTTCAAAAATTGTTCCTCGAAGATCCACAACACACTACAAACACCTTGTCGACCATGAACATGAAAAGCATGAACACGCAAGAGAAAATCTCGAATCACGAGCACAATGATCAATGCAAATGTGAAGAACAAATAAAGCATGATATAGAAACATCCAAAAACATCATGAATCACCAGAGAAGCATCTGCAACAACTAAACTTACTGGAATCACATCATCTTCATTTAGGAATACTAGCTGAAGCAACATAATGAGTGTCAGAACACAATTGCTCATAACATGATCAAATCTCCATGTGGATCTTTGAAACTCAATGTGGATAAACTAGATATAATCAACAATAAACCCTTTATTCCAAAACCTCTGATCATCAACGTACTAAATGAACCAATCGACTATACTTCACTTCACCACTGACAACCTGTAACTTACAATTTTCTCAATATCCTTGACATATACAACTTTTAATGTCTTCAAGGCCAATAGTGTTGATATCAATGACAACCACATATCAGCAACACAACCACAACATCCAACAATCTCCCCCTTTGGCATTGATGGCAACACATGATGTGAAAAACACCATCAACACAACTATCTTTAGCACTTACTCCCCCTTAGGTTCTGACTCTTCTCTCCTCAACTCTTTCACATAACTAGATTCTCTCTACATGACTCTTCTCTTCAGATAATTCATAGTTTTTCACATGACTCTTCTCGCCCTTTGACATCAATGACAAAGATCTCTTTTCTCCACACAAGATCTGAACCACATATCTGAACATCTAAACATTTGAACATTTGGCTACTCCCCCTAAGTAGCAGCCACCACAACATCAATCTAGATCAAGATATGACTATGAAATACACAGATTGATGCAAGTCAATGCATCTTAGTTATGATTAGGAGGGGTAATCTCCCCTAACTTCCCTTTGAGATACTCAAAATTATCCTTAGGCAATGACTTGGTAAAGATTTCTGCAATCTACTCCTTAGTAGGCACATACTCCAATCTGACTTCCTTTTCACTCACCTTCTCTCTCAAAAAGTGAAACTTGATAGATATATGCTTGGTCTTTGAATGCAACACCAGATTCTTAGAAATGTTAATTGCACTTGAATTATCACAAAATATAGCAATAGGCTCATCATACACAACTCTGATATCTTTCAGCATCTGCTTCATCCACAATACTTGAGTACAATTATTATTAGCAACAATGTATTATGCCTCTACAGTAGATAAAGAAATGGCATTCTACTTCTTACTTAACCATGAAATCAACTTATTTCCCAAGAAAAATGTGCCACCACTAGTACTCTTTCTGTCATTCACATCACCTGCCCAATCAACATCAGTAAAGGAACAAGTAAGATCATCATCTTTAGGATATCACAAGCCAAAATCAACTGTCCCCTTCAAGTATCTGAAAATCCTCTTCAAAAAAGTCACATGAGATTCCTTAGGATCAACTTGAAATATTGCAACAATACATACAACATTCATGATATTAGGTCTAGTTTGAGTCAAATAAAACAATCCACCAATCATTGATCTATATCTAGTCTGATTTGCCTTCAGAGAATCATCATCTTGTGTCAACTTGCATCCGGTCACCATAGGTGTACCAACTGGCTTTGATTCTTCCATACCAAACTTCTTTAACAATTCTTTCACATACTTGGACTGAGATATGAAGATCCCTTTATCTAGCTGATTAATTTGCAATCCCAAAAAGAATTTCATCTCTCCAATCATAGAAATTTCAAACTCATTCTACATCTCATCAATAGACTTCATGCACAATTTATCATCTCCTCCAAAAATGATATTATCAACAAAGACTTCCACAATTAAATCTTTATCATCGTCAATCTTGAAATATAGATTACTATCAGTAGTACCTTTGTTAAATCCAAGCTTCAACAAATACTTATCCAATCTGGCATACCATGCTCTAGGGGATTGCTTAAGTCCATACAATGCTTTCTTCAATTGAAAAACCATACCTCCCTGATCAATCAATTGAAATCCATCAGGTTGCTCAACATTCACTTCTTCTTCTAGTTCACCATTTAGAAATGCTGACTTGACATCCATCTGATAAACCTTGTAGTTTTTGTAAGTAGCATAAGCAAGAAACAATCTCACAGCTTCAATTCTAGCAATAGGGGAAAAAGTCTCTTCAAAGTCAATTCCTTCCATCTGAGAATATCCTTTACACACCAGTCTTGCTTTGTTTCTAACAACTTCACCTTGCTCATTCAATTTGTTTCTAAAGACCCATTTAGTTCCAATTAGTTTTTTTTCCTTAGGTCTAGGAAAAAGAATCCATGTATCATTCTTCTCAATTTGTTGTAGTTCTTCTTTCATTGATTCCACCCAATATTAATCTTTGCATGCTTCATTGACACTATTAGGCTCAATCTTTGAAATCAAACAATATTCTTCTACAATTTTTCTTCTAGTCTAAACACCTTTCTTCTTATCACCTATAATATGATCTTCTGAATGATTTAATCTTACATACCTTGGAGTCTTAGGATGATGTTGAACTTTGGGCTCTTGTGATCTCTCTTCTACACTTTCACTAGTTCCTTCCTCTTGATTTTCTTGATTCACTGGAATGATCTGGACTTGATTTTGAGTCTGAACTTTCTTTCCTATGACTGAACTGTTATTCTGATAATTTGAATCATATCCACAGGTTCTGGATGGTCTAACTATGTCTTCATCAACCTTGAAATTTGCACTTTCAACTACTTTCCTCAATCTCTTATTGTGGCACCAGTAGGCCTTACTCTTAGTGGAATAACCAAGAAAGATTCCTTCATCACTTCTAGCATCAAACTTTCCTATATCCTCATCTCTTCTGATATAGCATTTACTCGCAAAGATTTTGAAATATCTAATAGTAGGCTTGTGACCTAATTCATAGCTCAAAAGGGGTCTTACCAAGATCACCTTTGACTTGTACCTGATTGAGAGTGTAAACAACAGTACTCACAACTTCTCTCCAATAGATATGAGGAAAATTTCCTTCCAACATCATAGTCCTAGCAACATCTTGAACTATCAGGTTCTTCCTTTCCACAAATTCATTTTGTCGAGGGGTCCATGGGGCAAATAATTCTCTTTATCCCATGTTCTTCACAAAAAGAATTAAACTCATCAGAAGTGATTTCACTACCTCTATCTGATCTCAGACATTTAATCTTTAGACCTATCTCTATCTCAACCATAGCCTTAAAGATCTTGAACTTTTCTAGAGCTTCAGATTTCTCCCCTAAGAAAGTAACCCACATCATTCTTGAATAACCATCAATAAGCAACATGAAATACCTGTATCCCTATAAATTTCTGACTTTAGAAGGACCACACAAATTAGTATGCACAAGCTCCAACAATTCATTTGAACTGGTGATGTTTGCTCCTAAAATGAAACTCTAGTTTGCTTCCCTAACTGACATTCCTTGTATATGGCATTAGTAGGTTTTATCAAATTAGGAAGATCTCTCACTACTTGAGTAGAGCTTATCTTGATAATATTATCAAAGTTTACATGACACATTTTCCTATGCCACAACAAACTTTCATCAACTTGAGAAATCAGACAACTTTTCCTAGCAACACTCAAGTGAAAGATATTACTTTTTGTTTTTGTACTTGATGCAATTACATTTCTAGAACTCAGTATTCTGCACTTTTCATCCTTGAAATGAAGATTGTATCCCTTATCAACCATCCAACCAACAATTAAAAGATTATGTTTCAAGCCTTCCACATATAGGACATCATTAGTATTATGCTTACCATCAAGAGAAATGCATCCTTTGCCACGGATCACACCAACTTTGTCATCACCAAATCTTACAACCCCACCATCATACTTTTCCAAGCTCATAAATTTTCTTTTATCACATGTCATGTGATGAGAGCATCCACTGCCAATCACCCATTCATCTTTCTCTTCAACCTCCGAAAAGCCTAGGGCTTTCTCCACATTTTTACAACTAGCAGATTCAATAGATACATGATTATTTTCTTTGATATCAATAAATACCCATTCATCATCACTTCTATTTCCTTTATAAGATTCATCATCTGTCACACCTTCATCAACAACATAATAACATCTCTCTTTGAAATCTAGGCTTGTTAGTCTTGACTTAGGAACTCTTTCTAGACACCTTGATGAAAAATGACCTATCTTATTGCAAGATAAACATTTAATGTAGAAACTTCCCTTTTTATAATTCTTCTTCACCTTCTCCTTTGGCTTCCCCTTTGACAATAAGTGCTTCAAGCTCATCTGGGTTATCTCTTATTCTTCAATATTTCTATTTCTTCCTCATACTTGAATACCTCTAGAAGAACTTTTCTGAGCTCACCTCAAGCTATTAAACTTCTTCCAAGGAATCTGCTCTAATACCAATTGTTGGCAACACAAGGGCAGACAACTGAGAGGGGGGATGATTCAGTTGTCATAGAAAATTAAACTTATTAAACTTTTTATTAGATCTCATTAATAACCATGAAAGACAAATCATCAACACATCAGAAACACACATAACACCAAGATTTTTTTACGTGGAAACCCTGTTAGGGGAAAAACCATGGTGGAGGTCAGTCCACAAGATTATACCCTGTTAAAAGTATAAATAATGAAATGGGGAATGCACATGCATTCAGACACACTACCTAGAGCTCACTGCTCAAATACAAGGCTTACTACCCAAAGGAAGACACACTATCTTACATAAACATTTGGATTACATCCGCAAGAATTTGAATTGAGAGAATAGCATCTGCTAATGCCTGATTATAGTTTCGGTTAAGCACATGAACACTTCTTCACTCTTCTTCACACTTTTCTCTACCTTCAAATTATTTAGAACATTATTCGTGCATACCATATATTCAAATGGTATAAAAAATCGCTTATATATATCCACAACTAGGAATTACATCGTTACATGTCGGCTTCAACAAAATAATAAAATGAATATAAATTGTTGGCCCAAAACAATAATAATTATCAATGCGAATCAACCAAGGTCGGCCACAACATAGTGAAGACCCAAAAAAACATCCTTGAACACGAACCACCTTCAAAAATTATTCCTCGAAGATCCACAACATGCTACAAACACCTTGTCGGCCATGAACATGAAAAACATGAACACACAAGAGAACATATCAGATCACGAGCACAATGATCAATGCGGACGTGCAATAGAGATAAATAATGATCTAGAAAAATCCACAAACATCATGAATCACTAGAGAAGCATCTGAAACAACTGAACTTACTGGAATCACATCTTCATTTAGGAACACCAACTGAAGCAACAAAATGACTGTCAGAACACAATTTCTCATAACACAATCAAATCTCCATGCAAATCTCTGAAACTCAACATGGATAAAATAGATATACTTGAAAATAAACCCTTTAGTCCACAACCTCTGATAATCAACGTACTAAACGAACCAACCGATTAAACTTCACTTCACCGCTGACAACTTGCAACTTACAATTTTCACAATATCCTTGACATATACAACTTCTAATGTCTTCAAGGCCAATAGTGTTGACATTAATGAAAACCACATATCAACAACACAACCACAACATCCAACAAGAACAATGTATATAGAGTTTTCATTGATTTTGGATCAACTGAAAACATGGTGTCTAGTGAGATGGTGAGTAAGTTGAATTTGAAAAAAAATCCTCATGAGTTTCCTTATAAAGTGTCATGGTTAAGTGATGAACAACATTTGTTAGTGAATGAAAAGGATGTGGTAGATTTCCATATTTCAGGCTATAGTGATAATGTTGTTTGTGATATCCTACCTATGGACTGTTGTCACCTACTCCTAGGTAGAACTTGGAAATATGATAGGCGTGTCATGTATGATGGTAGAGAGAATACCTACACCATAGTGAAAGATGGTTGCTCTTTTTTGTTAACTCCACTTGTAGAAGATTTCAAGGGTAAAGCAAAGGTCATTATGTGTGGAAGAAAATAACCTCTAAGTGTTGTGAGCGAAGAAAAAAAGGCAGATCCTAATGTTGCTTCAAAGATTGAAGATGCAGGGACAACAAGTGTGAGAGAAAAAATAGGGTTGAAAAGTGATTTGACAGTGAAAAAGCAAGAGAGTGTGTTGGTAGGGACCATAGAGTGTCCTGTGGTTGAGAATAAGGGTGAAAAACAAGTGAAGCTTGCAGGTATAGTGATTGGAAAGTTTGACAAGATAGTGACAAGGAAATTTAATGAGATAGTGTAGATAAGACAAGGAGGACATGGCAATATGGATAGAAATAAGCATGACGATGGAACCAAGGGGAAGTCAGTTCCATGGAATACTAATGACTGTTTGCTTGTAGGTGTGAAGAAAAGGACAACACTAGGTTTTGATCAGGGAGTAAGGAAAGAAAAAACATCAGGTTTGAGGATAATATAAAGACTTATCCAAGTGTAAGTGCAGTTCAAAGTGCAGGGCAGTATGAAGAGAAAAGCATGGTACAATGGAAAGAGTTTATGAACCAGAGGTATCTAAGTGAAGCTTGGGAAAGTTGGTATCAACCTCAACTCATGAGGCATGAGTTTTTTCTAGTGGGTTTGTATGGTGCAGGAGCACCTACAACCATGATGCACAATTTGATGTGGTAAAGAGTGTCATGATGAATTTGAATGAGTCTAGCTTAGTATGAGATGTTAAAAGTTTTATTCATGTCAAATAAGGTCTAAAAGACCATTTTAAATTTAATTAGGGGCTTTAGGAGTTATTGGAGTTTAATTGCCAAAAATTGAAGAAATGTAATGTTGTCAATAACAAGAGATGTTGTCAAAAAGCAAATTAGGGAATGTTAAGGGGTTAAGAATTTAAAAATTAGTTATAGACATTGGAGAAAGGTTGTTTTGATTTTAAACTATATAAAAAGGACTCATAAGGCTCAAATTCAGGTTGTTGAACACATTTGGGAAGAATTCCAATAAGCATTCAAACGGTTTCATCATATTTTCTGAGTTTTTGGTCTTTTCCTACTGTGTATGGGTCCGTATAGGTCCCCATTGATATGAGACTTATGGTATAATGTATTGATATGTTTTAACTTGTAATTCCAATCATTTTGAGAGTCCCTTGTTAGTTTTTGTGAAAGGAATTTCTAAATTTTTTATCTTCTTGTACAGGGCAGCAAGGTCTGATTTTGGAGTTTATTTGATGTTGAAGCCATTCCTCCTACTATGGTGACTTTTTTCTTGGAGGAATGGCCTGTATCATGTTAGGTTAGGTGTCTATAGATGCTTGGAGTCATAATAAAGTGTTTTGGTGCTTGGGAAGTGATGCCCTAGGGCTGAGTAGAGTCAATTTAATGAGAAATTGAGTAACTAAAGCATGGTTTTGATGAATCTCTGATGAAATGGTCTATGTGAAGGTTTATTGAGTATGTGTAGGCTATTTGTGGGGTTTTTGAAGCATTATATTGGTTGTAGGGTCCTAAGAGATAGGAATTTCTATAAAACCCTTGGTATTTGCATTGAGAATGAGGGTTTGCAAGATCAGTGGTATGGAAACCTTGGAGTGGGAAAAAAATTGGATATTTTGATGTTTTAACACATGACTAAAGACTATTTGATGTGTTTGAGTGAAGGGAAGGTGTTGGTGAAGGACTTCCTTTGTTAATTCAAGCTAATTTAGTAGCCTTTTGGTAGAGCAGTCTATTGAATCTTAATGATGGTGAAAAGAAACTTAGTGTGATCTTTTGGGATTTTGTTTTAGGGTATGTGTTAAATCTTATTTGATGTTTGGTTGGCCATTGTATGGTATTCTTTGAAAGATAACTCCATTTTTTGAATTTTGAAGGCTAGAAGCCTCTTATGAGTGGTTTTGGAAAGTAGGGTGATTTGTGATTTGGGGGTTGATGTCTTGTTGAAGTCTGATCATTTTGAGTCTGATTGTGAGTATAAACCACCATGTATTGCATCAATAGTGAATCAATAATTTGCAAATGCCATAAAATTAGGTAGTGATTTCACATTAGAATCATCAAATCGTATTTTTTTTCCTTGTAAACTTGCTAAAAACCCTTCAAAAAATATTTTCTCCTACCACCAATGACTAACTATCAACATAAGGTGTTCATTTATGTTGAAAAATTATACATATATGAGTGTTGGAGAAATCCTTAAATGGGGAGAAAACTCTAGAAAAATGAGCACACCCTCCTCATGCTAGTATTCCACATATAGTAATAAGAATTAAAAGGCCCCTTGGTCAACCATAGAGCTTCATGATGGCACACTATTATCTCCTAATACTTACGATTGTCATTGTGCTATCATAACCTTGCTCTTTTATAAGCATCAATCATGAAAAAATAATTGTTGATGCTTACAAGGAGAATGCGACTTTTGTACATCATTGTATAATGATTATATGCTACTCTTATAGATTCCCAAACCTAAAAAATGGAAGAATATATTTTAAAAGAGAAACATCAAAAACAAAAATATTTGAATGTCATACACTTATTGCATTGTGAAGATTTTGTTACCCTCACTAGGAAACACTAATGTTTTCACTTTAATTTTGTTGACACTGTCATGGTTGATGAAAAAAATGTTGCCTTCAAAAAATAATGATCTCACTCAATTTAGTCTTCTATATAGTTTGAAGACTTGAACTTATGTTTCAAGTCATCTTGAGGTTTCTCTAGATCATCTTAGTCACTTTTATGGATAAAATATAGTCCTCTCTATAGTTTACCATATCAAACAATGAAAAATCCTACTCACAAGGTTTAAGGAAACCTCTTATGATTATAGTAAAAACACTTGCCCCCAATTGTCCAAATTCTCTTATCCAATTTATTAATCACATATATTGTTATATTTTTATCATAGGGGTTTCTTCACTAGAATTATGTTTTTTTATAGAGGATTTTTTACTACAATAGTATTCCCTCCCTAATTTTTCGCTTGAGGAGCTAGATATAGTTGAAGGATAGGGAGCTACAAGAATCATAAGAGGAAAAAACTTGATCTTATGGTTAAGGGATATATATATTGGATATAAGTATTTAGGAAATTTATGAAGATAACCTTTTACATAAAACACTTTGAATCTAACTAAATCTCCATAAGTTCTTGAAGTTATAGGTTAGGTTTATCTCATTGAAAAATATTTTCTAGCCTATAAAATACAAAATACCCTCAAGGCTAGACAATCTAGTATAGGAAATTCCAAAAATGAATTGGGAGACTTGAAATCTACACTAGATGAGGATATAGAGAAAATTTTATTTAGAAACTTTAAACTCACAAGTCTAATGAGATGACACAAAAAGGTCATTCCTAATAAAATAGAAATTATATTAGTTAATGAGAATATGGACTTGTTACCGGAGTTCCTTTACATAAAACAAAAAGAAGCCCTTAGTGAGATTATAAACTCTAGTGAGATTAATTCCATACTTATCTCAAGTGTGCTTAACCTAGTTCATAAAAGACAACTTTCAAGGGATACGATCAAAATACTAAGATATCAAATTATAATTTCATAGGATACTAGGGTATCATATTCATTAAGTCATCACAAACCTTAGGAGCAAATTTTTGAGCTTTTTTGGGTGCCACCTTCATCGCCATTGATAAAAATAGTTGTAGAAGGAAACAAAATTGTCATTTTAATAGCTCCAATATATCTAACCCACCTTAAGAAGGGGATTTAAGGATAAAACAAGGTAATTCACTTAGTAAACCTATTCTAGTGTGCCTTCATTCATATAATCTTGAATAATACCTCTAGTTTTCATTCTTACCTTTTAATATTAATTTTTCAACCTCTTCTATTACACCATTTCTATTGAAATACCCATTATTTTAACCATACAACATAGCTGTACCTATTTTTTTAATAATGGGCTACTTATTTAAATCATACATTCAATTGAACATATCATCATCACTACTTTCACACCTATCTCCAAATTAAAAGTCTTAAACAAATCTATATTGGAGATTATAAAAATGAAATACTTGTATATTATAATAATTTTACATTGATTGCTAATCAAATATCATATCAAAAAATTAAGGGGAATTAATTGTATGAATATGTAATCATACTTGACTTCCTCTATACTTTGAATCAAGAAATTAAATTAATACT
This sequence comes from Sequoia sempervirens, assembly GCA_007258455.2. Taxonomy (NCBI): domain Eukaryota; kingdom Viridiplantae; phylum Streptophyta; class Pinopsida; order Cupressales; family Cupressaceae; genus Sequoia; species Sequoia sempervirens. Next base: position 9,078 of record VDFB02027826.1, on the reverse strand, counting down.
TATGAATTACATGATATATTGTAAGTAAATAGACTTGTTAGTCTAGGCATGCAATTAATAATGAGAGGATAACAAACTAACAACACATTCTAGGGGAGACATTAATTATAAATCCCTTTTATTTTAATGGTAGTGATAGTAATCAACATTAAGGGAGGTTTTTACTAGCATGCGTTTGACTTTCTCAACACACAAGATAATAAATTAGCTCCATGCTAGTATAGGGTAGATATGGAAGTTTCTAGCAATGATAGCTATTCAATTTCTTAGTTATTCCTCATTCCTATGTAACCTATCTACAACATTAGCTTTGGATTGGAGACATATATAGATTCATCATCTAGGTGTGGCAAGATAAAAATGATTCTAGATAGAGACACAACTATGTAGGTAGAGAAAGGAAGCCCTTAAAGGACATGTATGGGAGGAGAAAAAATATTGGAAAAACTCATGTTGTATATTGAGCAAGGGATCACAAAACCCAACAATAGAAATTGGGTCATTTGGATTTGGGAGCTAGCTAAATAGATGGATGGAGCATCCTCCTTCTTGACCTAGGAAATTTTATTGGATGAAGCAATATTTTTGACATAGCCTACTCTCTTAGGTGTGCGATGACACTATCCATGCTAGTAGGTACCTGTCTTCTACATGACGACATTGAGGATGTAAGGAATGAGACTAAATTTTTTCAATTGTTATTTAGAGCATTTTCATTTTGTGAAGGCTAAGAAAAATACAATGGATAAGAGTAATAAGGAAATTATAAAGGCCATGAAAGTTGAGTTGTTGGGTGACTTTATTATGGACACAATGTTGTGAGGAAGTAGAGGAGGAGGATCTTATGGAGATCCCTCATTCCGCATACATATAAAACATTAGAAGTGTATTTATTATAGTAGGGTTGGGATAGGGCTTGTATAATTTTCCTCCACCCCTATTTCTCTTGATAATTGGTCAAAACTTTACTATAATTTTTTGGGTGGTGAACCTTGATGACCTTCAACTACTTGTGAGGTGGGGCCATGGTAATTTACCCCTCCTCACCACTACATTTTTTTGGTTAAGTATCTTTTAGGAAACACCTATGGAATAGTATTTAAGAAGTAGTTATATGTATGTGTCTTTTACTCCTACCAACCTTTGGTAATATTTAATAGCTATAATTGATGGATATTAGTTAGATGGTGACTTGGAGTGTCTTTTCCTAAGAAATGAAAGATCTCTAATTATATATGAATTCACTTAATTTTTTTGGATGGTATTCAAGTTATGGTATCAACTTGATATTGTGGGAAGGATATAATTTTTTATTAAGATTAGATTAGGTGAGCTCCTTTATTACTAGAAACTAGTGAAATTGCTCCCTTTTTATGGCTCTTTAATGCCTTACCTTGATTTATATTCAAAAAATAATTATAAGTAAATAGAAATATAATTGTTCATCCATCTTAGATCTTTCTATGAACATAGAAAAAACTAATCCTCTAATTAAAGTATTTATGAACCCTCCACAACATATAGACAAATAGATATATTAAAAATATATTGTAAAATGATAAGAAAGGTAGAGGTTTTCAAGTGATGTACAAATGTGATGCATGAGAACTTCTTGGTGGATGTCTACAATGAGATTTCTTTCCCATTTGGATAATATTTCTATACAAGGTGTACATATCATATCCCTCTTTTTGAATCAAATATATATTCATTCTATGGAGTATGAGAACATTCATGATTATGTCTACTTAAAACTAAACAAACCTATTTGCAAGACATGATTGATACCACAAACAATTAACTTTTATGTCTTATGTACAAATTAAAAAAAAAAGAATAAATTTAATCTTGTAATTCTCATTCACCTAATTTTAATTTCTCATTTCTTAAATGAGACCCTTACTCTCTTCAATTATCTTATTCCCAATACTTAATAAACAATATTAAAATTTAATTACTCTATATGTTCATCTAATTTTAATATTAAATACCCAATCTAATAATACTTCCAAAAATGAAATAATATTAAATACCCAATCTAATAATACTTCCAAAAATGAAATAATGGCAAGAACTCTAGATTATCCTACACAAACTTGGTACAGCTTATGCCACATCAAAAGTCCTTTTAGTACTGATTGAAGTTGCTGGATATAACTTACTTTGAGTACATTCTGCAACCAGTTTAAAGATAGCTACAGGAAAAGTGATTTCATCTTTTGGGACAGTTTTAGCAAACGGAGAGAACTGATAAAAACATCCAACAAACAACTTGGACTAGATTGCTGTTTATGGTCTCCAAACATTAGTCATAGTCAAACATTACATGCAGAGGAATATGAGAAAGTTGGATTATTTTTGGCAATCTAACTCTTGACTGCTGGAAAGAAGACAGATTTCCAAGGACGTTGGTATACCCATTATTTTCAGTACTGTCTAATATTTGTAAGATTGTCTGAAACTTCAACAAACTCTCTTGTTTGACCACGTGAAATTACAAAAATGGGTCATATCTGACGTCTTTTGTTTGGCTGCCTGCATTCTCTAACTTTCGCATACCAACTGAATAGATTGTTTCCTTTTATACAAGTAAATCAAGAAAACATCAAGTCTTGCCAATTCTATGTCGTTTTTATCAACTTTAGAGTTGTCTTCTTGGAAATATATGTTGCATTGCTTTATGGGTATGATATTTTTTAATTACTATTTTAAAATAATTATGCTAATTGTACATTGGTAGATAATATGATTTAGTTATCAAAATTTATTTATGAGGATGATCAAGTGTAAATATTTTATATTTTTTATGTTGAGTTTGTATAAATTAGTTTTACTTCATGAAATTTGTTTATTCATATTAATTTTTATTTTCTTTTGGGTGTATTTTCATGGAATGATTTAATATTGTTACATATTGATAAAGGTGTATTTTTTACTAATTTTGACTCATTCCCTTATGCTTACCAATCTCTTTTCACTCTTATTTATATAGATTTATATTTGATCTCATCTCTCTCTTATTTAAACCTATTTCTATAAATTCACCATATTATCAACTGACATTTTCATACATCTATTCTTGATCCTAAGGTATGCATTTCCTTATCTTGGATTAATTTGATGGGTTTTGAGTTCAATATTTAGGGGCATTGCATTGACCCTAAAATTTAAATTTTCAAATTCAATTCTTAATTCTTGCCCATTCCTATTAGTGATTAGTAGCTAACTTAACACATGTTTGTGTGATTAATTTCTCTGTCTTGGTATTTAAAGACATTCATTTGTACAATTAAACACAACCAATAATCTTCCAAAATTTAAGTGATTGTAAGGAGAAAATCATTGTAGAAAAAATTGGATTTAGATCTTACAATGAATTTCTTGTATTAAAATATGCATATAGTCCATCTACGTGCTTGTGTATGTTGTCGTCCAACATTTTCCAAAGACTAAATTTGATCCAACAAAGGGAACATTGACTATGCATTTCAAAATTCAATTTTCCTTGCTCATCTTAAGATACCAAAGATTACAACAAACTAGATAATTTTATAAAACTATTGTCTACTAGATTAGATTGATGCATTAGAGGAAAAATCCATGCTACTTGAGATTGACCTTGAGCCACTTAGGATCAATCCATTGGAAATCTTAAGTTCATTCTAAATCCAAGACAATGAGTCATGTGAAGGACATTATTTTCTAGACATTGAAAAATTAATTCTACACATTTTTAGATTCCATATTCCATTAGATAATGTTGATAATGTAGTTATGGTAGGATCCTTTACTCTTACAAATGTTTGTTATTAAATTAATTTCTTTGATATAAATCTAAATTGCAACTACTTCATCTTGAGTGTAAGGAGGCTTAAGACTAGTGTATAACTTGTGAAACTTCATGTTGAATGAAGCTAATGGCTCTGTATCTCTATTCTTATGGTAGCATATTGAGGGTATAGAATATAGTGGGGTCAATAGGAAATAAAAATATACTTAGAAAAATTAATTCCAAATAATCCTAGGATTTAATGGAATTAGAAAGTAACCCCAAGTACTAGTTATAAGCTTTAGGGCCCAATGTAAAGGGGAACAACCTAAAAACCACATATTCATGTTAATATTTACTCTATTAGTATCATCTTTGAAGGATTGAATACATTATTTAATAGGTATCCCTTCCTCAAATATAAACATACAACAAAAGTGCTTAGGGTTAGTAGGAAAATCACGAAAAGGGTATTCTAGAGAAAGAGGAGAACTTCCCTATTGAAATAAATCAATTGGTCGATTTGGTGGAACAAAGATCTATGCAGTGAATAATTCTATCCTTGATCAAGAAACTAAGGTTTTGTTACCCTTATATTTGGTGCAAGTTCCTTATTGGTGTTTACTCTTTTGTATTGAGGGAGTGCTAGTGACTCAACAATTTTCCCAATAGACTTAGATTTGGTAATAATACTTTTTTTTATTCCATATTTAACCATTTTAAATATCTAACAAAAAAAAATTCTCCTCATTCCCTCCTTCTAGAACAACTTCTATTCATCATGGATTTGACAACCCATTTCTAATAGGTAGGTAAAGTCACAAGATCACCTTACCTATCATAAAAAGTAGCTAACAACTAGAGGAAATCAAACTACTATAAGGTCTATGTTACTAGGTCATGGTAATGCAAGAAAAAAATCAATGATATGTGTAGTTGTCCCTATTTATATAATCCTTTAGTGATATTTTGAATGATTATAAAAGTAGGCTTTAAACTTGTGGTTATAGATTTAATATAGAGGTCTAATTGTATAAAAATAAATTTATAATGATAAAACCCTCTATTTATGAAAAACAAGGATTTAACATTTAGATCTAGATTTAACTAAATGATGGCAAGCGAGAGCATGAGCACAAGAATAGATGGGAGAAGAGAAGGGTTTGTGATCTCTATTATGAGCACAAGTGAGGATGGATTTAGTGAAGGGGGAGATTAAGGTAGTAGAAACTCAACCCTCATTCTCAAACTCACAACACATATATGAAACTCAAAAATAAACGAAAGAAATTAACTCAAATCTGTTGGAAATGTCTCATACTCCTCATTCAACATCTCTTGAATTGTTATAATAACAAGGTATCAATTAAGCACAACCACAAATACATTCATTTGCAACCATATGGGCTGATTAATTCCATTACAAATTTGATACAAAATGATATGAAATAGCAAGAAACAAATACAAAAGTTTTTATTTCAACCAATCTTCTTTCACAAGTTTTTTTCTCCTACAACTTGCAAATCCTCAACTAAAACCTCTACTAAAACTCAACCATGGATTCTCCAATCCATTTGCTTCTGCAAATACCTTTTCAAATATGCAAAAACATGTCCAAAATTTCCTCCAGAGAAAAGCTTTTCCCCCTAACCCGTCTCTCAAAAATTATCTTCCAATTCTTCTTTATTTCTTTCACAATTCTCTAGATTCTCCACTATTGTCTCAAAGAATTAATTAAAAATAAAATTTCTGCTCTCCACCACCAAGTACTCCATCTCCTATAGCTACAAAATTAGACCTCAAAAAGATAATTTAAAATCATTTAAAATCCACTTACAACAGCCCCTCAAAAATAGGATTTTTCAGGTTTCTTTCCTCCCCTCTTTGACTCTCAAAAAAAGGAAGAAGACAAAAATCAGCTTGGGCATCCACTTCTCCAATCCCTACTTTTTAGGGGTCAATATTTTGTGCTTTAAATCCCCACTCTTCATTTCTCAATGCCTCTTCTTGAAATTTGAACAATTGATTTTAATTGTTTTAAAATCTACTTTTTGCTTTCCACCCTACAAGTCAATTTGTCAAAGTTGCACAAGAAATTATTTAAGATTAATTTATTTGTAGATAAATAATTTGACACCCTCAATATGTAATCCAAGCCAAAAATGAATCCACTTAAAAAATCTAAAATTGCATACTTAAAAAATTCAACCTTTTTGTTAACACAGGATTGCAAGTCACCATGGATGCTCTTGCATCAAAGATGTAGATGATGATCTGATGTTCTTGATATTGAGTGCTATGACTTGGAGGGGGACATTGTGGATGTTTCCATCATGGAGGTGTGGATGGAGGCTCAATGAAGTGTTTTGTAGGGACACTTGACTTTTGCATTTCCCGTTTCATTTGGTTCTCCTGACAGTGATATTTCCCTATTCTCGATGTGGTTGGTGGTGCAAAGAAGTGTTCCTCAAGTGCCTAGATCTTCTGCTAAATCAAAGTTTTTTTTGTTTGGATCATGTGACCTAGGGAATTTTCTTAGGAGGGTCTTTATTTTTCACTCTCATAGGTACCCTATGGAGCTTGTATAAAGGCTTCCTTTGTTGATGGTGCATCGAAGTTTGTTGGTGGGGGTTCTACTTGAGATTTTTTGCTTCTTTCTACTCTTGTCAAGGCTCCTGGTCAAGTAGTGGCTATTCTTGAGGAGTTAATTTTGGTTCCCTTTGTTAGGGTTGGGGTTGGGCATTTAGATGTGCCCTTTTTTGCTTCTGACATGGTTGGTCCTCTATCACCCTTTCTTTGAGTATTGGGTATCCTATCATTAATGCTCCTTCTTTTTTTTCTGTACAGGGTGGATTTTTTAAAATCCTAGATGAGCTTATTGATAGTTTGGCCTCCAAGTGGGTGAATTCCCTTATGGTGAATTGTTTGGGTGGTAGGAATGATGTGGATAGTTTCAAATCTTGGGCAAGGAGGAAATGAAAAATTAAAGGTGCGTTGGAGATTGTTATTCTTATGTATGGGTTCTTCATCATCTATTTCTCTCTTCTTGTTTATTATATTCAAAATTTGAATACTAGCCCTTGGTTTCTGATGCAGGAGCATCCTTGGGTCATGGCAATCTTGCATCAGCCAAAAATATTTTCATTCTAGTTTGTCTTTGTTTTAGTTCTTGTTCAATTCAAGTTGGCAGATTCGGTATTTCTTGTTCATTTTCCTTATTTTGAGATTTGAGTGCGATTGGTTATTTTTTCAGAAAGTTATTGCTTCCGGATTAAGTGGTAGTTTCTTGAACTGGCACCATAATAATTGTCTAAACTTCACAGCTAGTTTGATCGCTTGTGGATTGTTCCCATATCTTGCGGATCTTGACATTGTGATTTGAAATGTTCCATGGAGTGTCCCCGACCTTGATTATAGGTCCACACTTCATCCAATGCATTCATCAAGGAGTAATTCAAATTTGAGGACAACTTGTTCATGCACATGTTACATTTTCTTTAATAGGAGATTGTAATAATCTTTGGCCGACGCGGATGATCCTAGATTTGCGAATGCAATATAAAACATTGTAATAGATCATTAGGAAGGAAGATTAGAGAAAGATAAGATTTGATCTGTAGGATTTTCGCTCACATTGAGGAGCATGTAGGAAGATGGTATCTTGAGCATGTTGTAGTCAGGCCTGTGAGTTGAATCTGTAAACCCAGATGTTGCCGACTGTATGTAATTGAATTTTCTGATAATAAGAATGTTTGAATTTGTATTTGCCTCTATTTTCTGTGTTTCTTCCGTTGTGTGACTCTTGCTGCATGGTATGGATTGTTCTCTTTGAGGACCCTCCGACTGTGGCTACATTAGATGGTATCAAAGCAGGTTGCGAACTTGTGAATCTTGAGATGAGAGCTAGTTGTGAAACTTAAGTGGGTTGCGGTCGTTGTGGCATTCCTTGGGTGAACAAATCGCTGATTTGAGGTAGGCTGTAAGTGTGTTCAATAGATCACCGAGAGAGAGGCAATTGAAACCTTGTGGTCAAATCACCAAGCTGAGGAAGTTGCACCAGAAAAGGGGAGAGATGTCGCCGAGAAGGATGAACCCTAGAAGAATAGAGAAGATGATGGAGGACTTTAGAAATGAGATGAGGAATGTCTTGGTGGGTTTGAGGAGGAACCCTAAACTGGAGGATGAATATGAAGAGGCTGCAAAAGAAATTGAGGGTAAAGAGGCTAAAGGACTGACAAATGGAAGAGAAGAGAGATTGTTGAGAGAAGTGGCACAAGTAAAAGTCATAGGGTGGAGGTTTCTAATTTCTTTGGTACATTGAATCTGTAAGACTTGATAGAATGGATAGGAGAGTTGGAAGACTATTTTGAGCTTGAGGATATTAGAGACCCACAAAGAGTTAGGTTGGCACAAACTAAGTTAAAAGGGAATGCTTATTTATGGTGGAAAGCATTACAGAAGGACATAGTGGAAAATGGTGAAACAAGAATCACTCGGTGGAGGCAGATGGTTGCAAGGCTGAAGGCTAAGTTCATTTCGGAAGACTATGAGTTGGAATTGTTCGAGAAGTTGCAGAACCTGAAGCAAAAGGAAATGAGTGTGAAAGAGTATATCGAGGAATTTTACAAGACGACAATCAGATTTGGGCACCGAGAGATGACTAGGGAGAAGGTGGCAAGGTATATAAATGGCCTTAGATTTAACATTTAGAATGAGATGAGTATGTTGAGAATTTCCATAGTTGAGGATGCCTACCAATATGCTCTTAAGGTGGAAGACAAAGTAAAGAGTAGAAAATAGAATAATCCTAGAGGGAAAGAGAAGCAGATGAGCATAAATTACAAGCAGACAAGTGAAGAATAATCAATATCTAAGTGGAGTAAAGAACTGGATCAGAGGGCATAGAGGAGAGGAAATGGCAACAAGGAATTCTTGGGTAAATGTTTCAAGTGTGGAGAAACTATATATTGATCTTTTGAGTGTCCCGGGGGATCAAGTAAAGGAACTGGTAAAAAGAATTTAATGGCACATGAAGACCAGGCAACTGAAGCAATAGATGGGATATAACTAGAGCAGGGAGAATCTCTTATGCTTAGGAAAGTCTTCATGAGGCAGAGTAGGGAAGAGGTTGAGACTTCACAAAGGAAGAACCTTTTCCGGACTATGTGTAAATCAGGAGGTAAGTGTTGTAAGGTTATTGTGGATAGTGGAAGTACTGATAACCTGGTATCTGAGGAGATGGTGGAGAAGCTTGGTTTGAATAGGCTGTTGCATCCTTTTCCTTATAGGATAAGTTGGTTACAAGATG